>BJBW01004087.1:0-252830 GCA_004320125.1 Scolopax mira | reverse complement strand
CCCCCCCCCTCCCCCTCGCCATTTTCAACCCGGGAGGAGCTCGGCGAGGACTTGCCTGAAAACTTGGCGGGGGAGCTCTCCCGGCGCCTCCGGGGCGGCCGCAAACTTTTCGCCGCGGCGCCCGCCTTTCCCCGTCCCTGACCCCTGGGCACCGGCGGGAACTTTTCGATGAGCGCCCCTCCGCTGATCCGGCCGCCCAGCCCGCTGCCGCCGCTGGGGGCTGCTGCCGGCGGCGGCGTCGCCTTCCACCTCCAGATCGGGCTGAGCCGGGAGCCGGTGCTGCTGCTGCAGGACTCCTCGGGGGACTTCAGCCTCGCACACGTCCGGGAAATGGCTTGCTCCATCGTCGACCAGAAGGTAAGAAGAAAACCCTCCACGGAGCACCCCCTCCCGCCGCCCCTCTTCCCCGGACCCCGCCGACGCTGATGGTGGCTGTAAACTTTCCTCTGGCTCCGGGGCTAACGAGACCGATGGCAACTTTACTGCGCCTCTCCTCCTCCTCTGCCGCCCACCCCGCTTCCCTCACCCCGGCCCCCCGCTCTTCCTCTGCCGCCTTCCCCCCGCCCCGGTGGCCGAGGAGGCTCCGTGCGGGATGCTAGTATGCGAGCTTGACTTTTATTTTGTTAGCAATGGATGCAATTAGCTTGTACTAATAGCTGTTATTAAAAACAATCCCTCAGCCGGATCTATGTGCCCGCTTTTTAATGCCGAGGAAGGCGGGGTGGCAGGAGACTTTTTTGGGGTGGGGTGGGGGGAGCAGAAACCTGTCAGCCGCGATGGCAGCGCGGCGCCCTGGGGCAGTTTGCGCGTTGTCCCGGCCTCCGCCGGGAGAGGAAACTTTCCACTGAGGAAAAAAAAAAAAAGGCAAACGGCAACAAGGAAAAAAAAAAAAAAAAGCCATGCTCGAGAGCCCCAGGATTCACAGCGGCGCCCAGCGCTTCGCACGCCTTCCCGGGCAGCACGGTCGGGGCGAGGGGTCCGCGGTGCGGGCCGGCGCTGGGTGGCGGCCCCGGGAGCTGGCAGGTAGCCCCGGGACCGCAGGGAAGGCGGGGGGGGAGCTCAGCCAGCCCCGTCTGGCAGCCGCTGGGCTGCGGGGGGCGGTGGGTCGCTCGGCGGGAGGGCGGGGAGCGGCCCCGGCGACAACGGCGGTGGCGCCGCCTGCGGGGGTGGCACTCGCCGCCGCTCCTCGGACGCGGTAGCATCGCCGGGCGCAGTTCTTCAGGAGCCTGCTAAAATTGGCGCAACACGCCGCAATCCACCGCGCTTGCGTCTGGACCTAGACCTGTGTTTTGAGAGCGGTGGTGTTATGCTAAAATAAAGTTTTGATGTGTCCGTGTTTGCCGTGTGGAAGAACCCACGGAAAAAGTAGCATAGTGATTGCTAAAAAAACCCCCCAAACGAACCAAAACTAAATATTCAGGATGGTTGTAATGGAAAAAGTTGGGGTTTTCCCCCCTTGTTTTTACTGAGAAAAAATAATTTCAGGCAGAGATTTATTTATTTATTCAAGTTGGTAGCTTATAGCTTTGCCTTATGTCTGTTTGTAGATCCCATCAATCTGCACTTAACTAAACAGTGGCATTTCCGGTTTTTTGAAGAGCAACTGATAAAGTGTTTGCAAAAGAAGTATGAAATAGACATCTCCATTTCTAAACTGTGTATTTTTCTGAGTTTAAGCAATGGTTACCTGCTTTACTAAACTTAATTCTGATGAAAGCCATACCCTTTTGTTTAGGTGTATTTGCTTTCAAAGCTAGGCCAAAACTTGTTACTTGGTCACATATATGTCATACATGACATGAATACTTTTAACGTTTCACCATTTGTAAGTTATTCTGCCAGCAATAATGAAACTGTTAAGAATGTTACATGTATTTTTAATATTTTGTGCTTGAGTAATTTATTAATTTAATGAGTTTGCTGTAAACTTGAGTCTAATCTTAATTTCCTAATAATGTACCATTGTCTAAAGAAAACTAAATGCATTGGCTTGTGCTCAGTCAGACTTATTTGACTAAGTACAGACATAAAAATTTTGAATGCTTTCATTTGTTCTAGTTTCCTAATTACATAAGAGAGCATCATTTGGCTGCTTCTCTGCAGAACACACTTGAGTGAGGAACTCTCTTCTCATTGTGGTTTCTCAGGTCCCAAGTATCTGCGTTTCCAAGGCTGTTGAGAAGGAAGTGGTTCAAAGAAAGGGAAAATTGGAGGAGTGATAGACTTTGGATTAGTTTTCTCTTTCTTTTTAGGTGGTGGCCTGCTCTACAGATTAATTTGTATGTTTAGTCTTAAGAATCTTTGTTTTAAGCTTAAATCTGCAAGTATGTCTACATACGTGACTGCACTGAGGCCTGTCCTTTCACTCAACTTGATGGGATGGTAACAAAGTAACTTGGCATATTGGCAGAGACCTTCTCTTCAAAAAAATTCTAGAATTGTTGTGAGGTAACTTTGTGTGTATTAACAGATTCATGATTTTCTCTTCTATTGAAGTGATTTGAAACATTGCTTACTCTTGATTTTATGAGGAAGATGTATTTGTTTATCATCATCAAGCAGGAGACTATAATATAGAGAATATTTATTGAAATCTCACACTGTTTTCAAGTTTCTTTGGGTCTGTTAAGTAGTGACTTACCAGGTAACAGTTTTGTTCCAAAGTCTCTGGTCTGGATTGTATATAAGTATGAGAAAACGTGATTTTGTTTTTTTTCTTTGGCTGTTGTGTTAGACTGCTAAAACCTACTCTGTCTCTGTGGTGTGCTGTTAAATATTTTAGCAGTCCTCTTGTACTCAACTTTATTTTTAGGATTGTGCCAAATTCTCTTCAGTATCAGATGATCTGTTTATAGAGATCCGCTTCCATGGTAATGTGGGTATACCTGAGTCAAGATATTTATGACCCTTATTCTCCCCAGATTTATACACTGACTTAATTTAGTACTGCTCAAAATTTATGTTAAATTGAACTAAGCTTCTCAAGTGTGCAGATTAGAACATATTTAGGCCTGAGTATATTGTTAATATAGAGGATGTGTGTGTATTTATGTATGCATGTGTGTTTATGTATAAAGCCATCATATTTCTATCTCTTTATATGGTGGATTTATATATAAATAATACACATGTGCATGCACATGTAAAACTGTTAGTGCTATGTGTGATTAGAAGTTTATATTTAGATATAAACATGTATTTTCATATATTTATGCAAATGCTAGTGGACTTTAAACAGCGTCTGAGGTGCAAAAGTTACGTTTTCAATTTTGGTAGAAAGTAAATTTCATTAATAATCTAAAGCGTCTGATGTGCAAAATGGAATGAGGAAAGTGTGTTTTTTCTCTGTCATCCATGAGAGGCCTTCTTTTAGGAGTTCCAACCTGACGTAACTGTATGGAAACTTTATTAACAAATCTTTAGATTAAATGGTATGTACTGGTTTCAGGCATGAATTCAAACACATTTAAATCTGTTAAAACTTCTATGAAGACCAAAAAACAAAAGTGATTTTTGTGTGTTTTGTTTGTCTTTCTTAGAACCAGGGACATAAAAACCTTGAGACCTGTTCACGTTTTCTTCAGTTGAAAAGGAATTTTAGCATTTAAATGATGATGTCGTTGACAAGAAATGAGTATCAACTGCAAAATGTATGTCAGTGTTTGACTTCTTGGCCAACTCCCCCATAAGAACAGTGGGAGGATATTATAAAATACAATCTTTGTTTTCTGAAGCTAAATAGTTTGAATTACTGCCCTTTTTGGGTTAGCTGCACACAATAGAGCCACTTCTCCAGGGCAAAAGTATAATGCAAAACTCAATAAGTAAGGATGTGGCATATTTTTAATTGTCTGGAAAGACTATTTTTACTAGTGAAAGATAAAGGAAAGAATCAGAGAATTATCAGAGTTGCAAGGGACCTCTAGCATGGAATCTTTATACAAATTTTTATATGAATTCCTACAATTTTAATTTGAAGGAGAAAATAGTTATTATTTATATTTTATATTTGTTGAAATTCTTTGTCATCCTTATAGCTTGCATGCGATGTGTTGGACACTGTAGGGGCATTGCCAAGGTTTGAAACCTTTTGAGTTCTCAAGTAGATACATGATGCAATGTTATTTGACTGGAGAATATGGGTTTTATAAAATAGCCCTTCGGTCAGGCGTTAAGCTCAGATGTTGGCTAGGCCTTCAGCATTTGAAAGCAGAGAAGTTACAAGGAATAGGAGACACAGACAACAAGTACAAGAAACAAAATTTGATCTGAAACAGGAAACAAAAAATGATCTGCATAGTACAGACTGATTTATAAGAGTAGTGTTGTAGATAGTTCACTGGTTTGGATAATTCTGAAATTTCACAGTAGGAAAAATAAAAGTAATAAATGGAAAGTAGGCCATTTCGGGAAAGGGAAGGGCAGAAAGAAAAGTAATAAAAAGGTAGTTCAAATGGCATACTGCAGCTGGAATACTGTGCCCAGATTCATCTTTATTTAAAGTATTCAGTGTTAAATTAGGAGAATTGTTACAAATCAAGCCTTTAAAAAAATATTCCTGAGAATCAAACTGAATGTGTTAAGAAACAGGTGGGCATCCACTTACGCTTCTGATTGTCCTTGGTAAGAAAAATCTTACTTAAATAAATAAAATAGGAAAACCAAAATAACCTTAGTTTTATTTTCTCAGGCCAGAATCTCCAAACTTGTGGTCTGAGTGGAAAAAGGAACTTTTCTAAAGGTTGACATGAAAATATGCTTAACCTTTTCTGCAAGAGTTTTCAAGCAGCCATGGAAAACATATGGGTTTGTTTATATAGATCAGGTATTTTTATTTTTTTTCCTTCTCCCCTTCTTCCCCTCCATCTTCCAGTCTGCAAACTCTCTTAAAATAAACAAGAGCCTGGTGGTAATGAAATCATTTCCGTGACTCAGGGTAAATAGTGTACTTGAAAGAAGGATTTTTAGCCTTGGGATAAACAGAGAAACTGTGACAGGTTTCTACTATGCTGACCCAAAGTTCTGTATGTTCAATCAAACAGAGTTGTAGGCATTTTGTATATTCAGTACATTTTTGGCTGTAGCCACAGACTTCATATGTTCTGGAAAAGTTAGTACAAATGTGCGCTTTATCTCTTGAAGTTACATTCTTATGGAATCTTTATCTGCTGTACACTGGTAACAAAATGTTAAACTTTCTTCCCCAAAGTAAGTCTTTCTCTGCATGGAATCCTTTTTTTTTCTGCCTGTGTTGTGAAAACACTAGGTTGTTAAATTTTACTTGAGGAATGTGAGGTACCTTGTCATTACGCATATAAGCATATTCCAAAGTGAACGTACTTTTCTAATAGTCATTCTTATAAACTCAAGTGAGACTTTTGATATTTACTGTTTAATCTTTTATTGACTTTACATTTATTATTCTCCACCCTGGAAACTGTAAGTCAATGTATGTAACAGTAGTTTGTAGATTAGTTAAAATTACTTTTGGAGCATGTGTGAAAAAACACTAGGAAAAGTGTAATTTAGATGAAAGGGAGTAAGTCTGAGTTTGTTCAAAGAAACTGGGGGGTTTTAAAGAAATAGTAACTTTGTTATCTATCCTGTTTGTGAGCCAGGTGAGCAAAGTTGGTCTATTGCCACAAACTTATCTAAAGCATTTGAGAAATTCTTTGTCAGAGATTAAAGGCTATCAAATGAATTCTTACAGAATAAAAAATAAGATGTAGCTTTGGATCAGGGACAGGCTTGTAACTGAAGCAGTTGACATTTCAATTTTTAAAGGAATTATAATAGGAGTCTTGTGTTGACCTCTTGTTAGTTGTACTGATGGTTTCTCCAGGAAATACATCACTTTCATAACAGTTTTAAAAAAGTAAAAGATAAATAGTACATGAGATGCTTCTCATTACCGATAAGATGAAGCTCTATTGCCAGAGAAAGGATGGAATTTACTAGTGAAGTTCCCAGACAGAAGTATATATGTGGACATGGAATGACGTGCTCGGTGAGTCTGAAATGCCCGAGGTCTGTCTGTCTGTCCCACACAGGGCTTCCTGGCCGTGTCCACACAGACAGCTTGAGAACGTGCCGTGAGCCCAGTGCATCCTGAAGGTGTGGTGGGTTTGCTGCTGGTACTCAAGTGATCTGTGCTGCTGGTTACGTGTGAAGTCCCTGCACGGACTTGTGCAGACTTTGTCCACATGTATTTTCCTATGATTTCTGGAAATCCCTCACAAACATCCAAAACTGTTTGCTCTTGTGTCTAGATTTATTTTTTTTAAATGTATTTGGAGAAATCCAGCTGTATGATTACCATGTGTGTTACACTGTGGTTACCTGCAAGAAAACAAGCACGCTTCTTTAAGTGTTGCAGTAAAAATAAGAAACCAAAAGTATTCTGTATATGAAATTATTTTGATTTAAAAAGTTTTGCCAAATGTATGTTTGTGTTTTTTTTTTTAGTGACTCTATGCTAGCAGTTATTTTAAGGACATCTGCGGAATTTTTAAAGATATGGCTACATGACATTAAAAATCACAGCTGATAAAGACAAATTAAGTGTGGTGAGACTGAGAGTTGTCTGTCTGAAGCAATTTGTGATAACGTCATGTGTTGTTTGTGTTTTGGTTTGTGTTTGGGTTTTTTTTTTTTTGTGCCACAGACCATCACTAACTTCTTGACTTTGCCCTCTGGTTGAGTTCAGACAGGTTTATGTTGATAATATGTAATATGGCTGCAGTTATACAGATGTAATTAAGTATGTAAGTAAAACCTCTCTCCCAGGTGTGTATCCAAAGTGTAGGTGAATTCATTTGAGCTACCCAATGCAGATTTCTTAATGCTCTGCAGCTGCTGGGACATGTTTTATTTCTGCCTCTATACACGGAAACAAGTGCCACAGGTCCATCTGTTCTCTAGAAATATTTGATTAGTCCTTGTGGTACAACAGTGTCACTGTATCGGTCTTCAGTCAGTGCTAGTAATTGACTTAACATTTGGCTCTTGCAGCTTAGAGGAGAATTTCTCTTTCCAGTTGTCTTCTGGAGCTACCATATACTTCTTGCATAATGTCAGATTATCAGTTTTAGGATGTATTTGAAATCTGCTTTAGTGTATGTTTCAGTAAAATAATGGTTTCATTTTGAAATGTCAGATTTCAGCGTTTCTTACACAGGGTTGATGGTAGAGGTTATGGTAGAAAGGCTACCTGCGTTTTGTTATCACGTCCATTAACTCCAAAACAATGTGGGTTATATGAAAATAAAATAAAAAAAACCCCACCCATTTCATTGAGAGATCTTTTACTTCATCTTTGACAGGGATTTTCTTTCCATACCTGTTTATATTCATTGTGCTTTCCACTTTGTGAGAGGTGACTTTTGATGCAATGCCTTTCTATGCTTGGCTGGTGGGACACTTACTGGGGTAAGCTTGGATGCTCAGCATGAACTTAGTGCTCTGCCCAGATGTCACCTTGTTTACATTTTCCTGGATTGTGGTGTCCTTGTGAACGTCCAGTATTTTGCAGAGCAAACCAGATTTCTTTGACAGGCTTTCAGCTTTCTTCTTCTTCATACAAGACTTTTAGTACTGCTAAATGGTCTCTTGGTTTTTGTGAATTTGCTTTTGAATATTTCTATCCATGTAACAGTCTGAGATGATGACAGACTTGATGTCACTCAAAAACTGTATAAGATTAAAATAAATTGTACGTATCTGTGTTGAACTTTTAAAGTGTGTTTGAAGTTAGCTACCTCATGAAGCAGATTTTTGCTTTTTAAATCCTCTTCTAGTTTTCTCTGCTGGAACAACATGTGAAGGTTTGAAAGGTAGTGTGGTGTCCACACCATTACCTCTGCATTATAACGTGATATATGTTACAGGCAGAGTTATACAGTTAGACATAAATTTCAGTGTATACGGCTGTATCTTGCTTGTTCTTCCTTGATGTATTTGTGGGTTCCTTTTACTTGTTCCTTGTAATTCTGTTTTCTTCTTCAGCTGTAGAAAACTTGGTCAAATCATATGCTTTCACTTCTCCCACCATGCTAAATGTATAATGGTGTTGTGATTGTCTCTCTTAGATGGCACAGACTATCAGGCTATCACCTCTTCTGCATAGAGTCATTCAGAAACAGCGTTATTGCATAGCTGGTTATTTTGATCAAAATTTATTAAATAAATTTTATTCTGGTTTTGAAAAGTAAGAGGCATGAACCTACTTCATCTAATCTGGATTTTGCCTTTTTTTTTCGAAGAGAAAAGAGGCATTTAGAAGCTTTTACTGGTGGTTGGCATAAAAAGGTCTTTCCAATGGAATTACAAGCACAAGGAATACAAAACTATACGAAGAGAAGCTGACCACAGTTGCCAGCTCTGGACCTCTATCTTGTACACTTTGTATAGTGTATCTGACCATGTTATGTTCAGCCTAAAAGCATGTTCTGTTTCTTCTCTCTTCAAGTTATACGAAAAAGTCAACCTTGAGAAATGTGTGTAATGTTTTTTTTTTTTGTTTGTTTGCTTTTTTCAAGAGTTAGAAGTAGTTTTTGTTAGCATCTTGTCAGTTGCAAAATGCAGACAAGACATAGCTGGGACTGGGAGCAACATTCTGGCTAGGAGGCAATTTGCCTGTGATGCTTACTTATTCTTAAAACCAGTATCTTTCATATTGCCATATCTTTTTCCTACTACCTGAGAAATCCTTTTACATAAAAATTGAAATTACTAATGTATGTGGGCCATAATGGTAAAGTATACCATGGTCTTCTTTGCAACACCGTATGCAGGAAAGCTGGGGAGGGACTCTATGAGGGAGTGTAGCAATAGGACAAGGGAAGGTGCCTCTTCCCATGGCAGGGGTTTTGGAACAAGATAATCTTCAAGGTCCCTTCCAACCTGAACCATTCTATGATTTTAGGGTATGTCCTTATGTAATGTATAGATGCTAGGCTAGGGTCTCTATATGGATGGAAACAATCCCAAATCCCCCATACATCCTTGGACCACAAAGGGTTGATTATGTGATTTAAACTTTTTAAATTGTGTTTTGATCCATGGGATAAGGGTCACCCCACTGATAAGGAGAACAGTATGAGTTATTGACACTGTTTTCAGTCTAGCTGTAATAATTTTCATGTTTTGCTCTGGAGCTCGGTTCTCCTCTGCATCAGCTTTAAAGGGTTGCATTGCAGTTGTGCTGTCTGTTTACATGATGTAACTCTAGATGTGCTGACCATGCTGTCTAATGGTGTAGGTGCTGATCTTACCTGTCTGAGGATTTCATATGTGAAAATTGTACACTGAAATCATAAAATGCCACCTTTGAGATATTTGCAGTTTGTGTGGATTTATGCATTTGTTCTGGTACGTTTATTTTGGCTACCACTAAAAAGAAGAGATGCAACAAAATATGTAGAATATGAGTAGGCGTCTGTCCAGTTCCAAACCTACATAGTTTTCACTGCATTTTTTCAGAAAGAGTTGTCCTACACTAAAAGATGGGGGCCAGGGAGGAAGTGAAGTGAAAATTGAAAGAATCCAGTAAGAGTCTGTGTGTGTGCTTGTGTGTATATCTGGATTAGGTGACGGGAGAGGATCTCTTGATTCTAGACTATATGTTTTTATCTTTGTTTCCCAAGGAAAATGAAGTTTTGCTGTTATCTTTCTCATGTAACTGTGCTGGTCTGTTTGTCACAAGAAGCTTGATAAATCATTGTAGCGGCAAGAGTTTAGGTACCCAGCTATCAGATTGTTAGGCACAAAATGTGGTAAAGTCAAATTGGAAAATAAATATTTGTGCGTTACATCTAGAAACATATCTCTAGTCTATCTTCAATCTGTGTTTATGATCATGCTTTTTGTTGTCATGCCATCTGTACTTGACCCAGAGAATAGCACATGTTCAAGCCTACAAACATATGCCAGTGTTTTGACTTTCAGTTCTTAATCTAGGTGACATGATCATCCAATGCAAACCTGCTCTTTCTTCCTTCCATTTGATTTCTTTTATCTGGCAACTGCCACAGAACTGAGGAGGTTCTGAGCTGTATTCAGGGGCTGAATTAGTTTTTGATGTGAACTAAATTCTTTAAGAGGAGTTACAAAGGTGTTGGAGGTGAACTCTTGTAGCTAGTGACAGAGGGTGAAACAAAGAGCAATGACTGCAAATTGTGGTTTGAAAGAGATTCAGATTAGACTTTAGGAAAAAAATCTTCTTTGCTAGAAGAGTAGTACAGTACTGGAGCAGATACCCTGAAAGGCTGTGGAAACTTCATCCTTCATTTTTGGATTTGAGTAAACAAAACCTTGTGTCGGAGATAATCCTGCTCTAAGTGAGAAGTCACACTGGATAACTTCAGAGCTTCCAATGTTTCTGTTATTCTCAGAGTATGCAGTTCATCGTGGTCAATAACTAAACTAATATTCAAGTTAAAGTAGCGGCATTCCCCCGTCAGACACAGTTAAAATATGTTCAGCAGTTGATACAGCCTAGATATGGCTTTAATAATTTTTTTTTTCTTCACACTCTGTGTTGTTTCTATAGCCTCTTGTTTGTCTGAGTTGAATATTTAAAAATTAAAAGTTATATTTGATACAAATTAAAAGTTATATCTGAGAGTTAAATATACCTAATACAGAGGAGATAGAAAAAAGCTGGAAAAAATATTTCTTATAGTGCTTTTGAATCTATGTTTAAGTGTGTACATTTGTTGCATTAATACCAAATAGATATTAAGCAGCCTGTGTAGATAGATAGAGCCTTATTATATGCTATATTGTGTCCAGGGGAGTTCTTCCCTTCAGTACTTTGCAGTCAAGGTGTACTGGACAGCTGGTTGTTACACCACATCTTAAACCACATGAAATGATATCTCAGCATTAAAACCAGTAGTTTATCAGCAGAATCTTTGAAGAAAACCCTACGAGAAATCCGTCTTGGTTGTAGGCAAAAGCACAAAAGTTCCTCATGGAAACCTGTGGTTAGCAAAAATGGTTAGTAAAAACCACTAGCCCTTTCGATACGAAATAGTGACTTCAAACCTTATGGATTAGAAATAAAAAAAATAATGTTACATAGGGAAGAGGCTGAGTTACTTATCTTGCTGGAACAGTGAAGGGTCGGTCTGTACAGAAATGAAAGGAAGAAATGATAAAATGAAGTAATATACCCGTCTGCTGCAAAGATTGCTTTAAGTGGAACAATGTGTAATTTTTCAAGGAAGGAAGACCATATATACATCCACATATACTGCTTTAGAAGTGAACTAACGAGGACATGCTTGATTTGTCTGTCTTTGCAGGGAGGACATGTTCATGTTAGGCATGTGCCACAGGAAAAAAGATGCATTATTTAGACCCCAACTTGCTGTTAGGGCTTAGAGGGAAGGCCAAGGTGATGGCAAAGCTGAAGTGTTTATTGTATTACTACTTGGTTTTCTTCCCCCTTTGCTCATTTTTCCTATGCTTCTCACCAGGCTCTTATCACACGGTCATACTGTGTAACTTAGGGATCTAAAGTTAATATCCTGGACTGATAGACAGCCATTGTGTAAACTTAAGGCGTACAGTCTAAGCTAAAATTTGGCTGCTGCTTATTCAATGTACCTTACCGTACTGTGCGTTCACACCTGGCACATAATTGTATGTTCAACTGTATGTTTAAATTTAAGAAAGATAACAGCATTTTGGTAACATTCAAAGTCCTGCATAGGTTGTGTATTGTTTCATGTGGTCACATATTTTTGTTAAAAATGAAATCCCCTTTGAAGACTGAAGTGCAAAACAAGAATTTCTAAAGTTCTGAAGCTACTGAAAATTAGACCTGTTTGTTCAAAGATGGCCTAAGAACAGAAAACTTCATATGGTCATTTGAAAAGGTTGGCAAATGTCTGCTTCCTTATTTGAGAGGTAAATAATAAATATGTAAAAACTTTCAAGAATGTCTTTGGAGATGCCTAAGAAAAGATCTGAAGCAAAAATGCCTTCATGGATCTCCCTAAAATAGTGTGTGTCTCATCCATTGGTGATGAGTAAAGCTGCATTGTTTACCTTTAATTTGGGAAGCATATTTTTTGTGTTAAGAAATCAATTTCTGAGTAATAATGTCACCATTTCCCCCCTCTATTTAGCAGTACAAGAGGGAAGTTCTCAAAACAAGAAAAATCATATAGCAAGAGAGGTGGTTCACAAAGGGCAAGTTAAAGCTTAGTTTCTGTCTTTTGAATAGGAGTGCATAAAAATCTGTGTGGCTTGATTGCTACCTCCTCCTTCTCCCAAAGTGTTTCAGTCAAAAATGAATGTTGAATGTCACTTGCCATGTTTAAACTGTTTAGGAGTAGAACAAGAGTTTAAAAAAAAAAAAATAAAATGGAATGCCTGATACTTACAAATACATTTTTTTAAAGTCTAATAACTATTCCATTTCTTCTAATCCAAGATAGATACAGGCTCCAAAGTTTGCATTCAGATCCTCATGAATTAGGTACTCAACCAGCTCTGCAACAATTTGAAAACATGTGAACCTTTAAAAATAAAGATTATTCTAATTTATTCTTTCTCTAGACAAAAAGAATTGCTTATGTATGCGAATATAGCATTATAAGAGAACTTTTGCTTTCTCTACACACACAATATTTTGTCAGAATTGAGGAAATAATCCTTTGCATTGGAATTATAAACATAAGCACTAGTATGAATGTTTTGAAGTTTATATCTTCAGGTGTATAGAAATGTATTGCTGTGCTGGCTTTGTAAACTTTTTTTATTAAGAGATACACATTTCCCAAATTTGATAACTCCTCTGACTCTTGGTGGCCATGGATGACACTGAACAAGTTGCTTTCTACCCTAACGTATTAGTTTCCATTCCTGAATGGCATATTGATACTGAGGAGGACTAAATATGAATAAAGCAGCGTCTTGACTGTGAGTAGTCTTAACAGGTCTTTTTATCTGTAAAATATCTAAGAATTTCATATGTAGAAGTTTGTAAGTGATTTTTGATAAATCTTAAAATTTACAGTACAAAGATTTGTGTATACAACCAGAAATATTGATGAATATTTATGCAATGTATCCTTAGAATGTTCCTAAAATGTTAGCTATGATGCTTGTTAGTATATGGATACTTGCTGTTTGGAAATAACAAATAAAAAGGACTACAATGAATTATAGTAGTATTAACTACAATGTTTATTAAGGTTGGTTTTAAATTGTGTGAGAAACTTGTATGGAGTGTAAAATATGCTTTTGGGTAACTTTCTAACCATGAAAATCTTGTTAAGAGTCCTGTGAATGAATTCTTGGTTTGAATACTCAAATTTTGTGTGCAAATTCTACAGTTGGGCCTGTATTTATAATAGTTTCTTGTAGTACAAAGAAGTTGTCCTTGGTTCTATTATTATATTGGTAAATTTTTCTGATTTGTAATTTGTTGGCATTATTTCCACTTCAGTAATTTCCACAAATATTATGTATGTAGCACTTAAGCATGCATTTAACTTTTCCTCTGACAGTTACCTGATCCAGTTTACTGCTCAGGTGCTCTGAAAGGTCAGTGAGAGAATGAGGACAAATGACAGGCAAGTGGAGTGGACACTACAAAGAAACTAGATCTTGGTTTTCTAGGTCTTAGGGAGGTTACCCTGGAGCTTGGGCTTATTAGGTTGCAGAGAATTCATATGGGAGACAGGCATTTCAACTGGCTTAGGCATAGAAAATTTTACATCAGAATTTACAAACAATTGTGAGACAAATGCATTGGAAATCAACCTTTATTATTACTAGGTTAAATGGATGCAAATCATTGTGCATCCTTAGATTCTCTTTTGCTTTCTAATTTGCCTCAGCAGACAAAATTAAAGGAGCTGTTTGTAGGTCTCTAGTTATATGTAAATTCTTAAATATTGATAGAATATTAATGAGTTTTCCTAAATTAGTTGTTTATTTGAAATGTCATTTATCACATGGTCTCTCCTAGCATCTAAGTATCTGGGATATGACTCCTATGGGCCAGGCAGATCCTAACTAGAATTTCTCTTATATGAGGAAGACTGCTTTTCTTAACCCTTCTGAAAACAGATTCTGTGTTGACATCTTTATGTATGTTCCAATATGCAATTTTAGAATGCAAGTTGTGTGATTTTTTTTTTTAATACTTTTTTTTTTTAGAAAAGCCCCACCCCCCAAAAAACCAAACTAAAAAAATTTAGACCCCATTAAAACTCTTCTATAAAGTATTTTTCTGATTCTGCTGAGGCAATAAATTTGGGATATCTCAACTTTTGATACAAGACTCTTGTGATTGCTAGTTGAAGACACCTAACAAATGGATTATATCTGCTCTTTCATGAGGTAACAGATGATAAGCTAGATGTCAAGACAAATGTCTTGCAAGACATTAATTGTTTGAAAAATTGATAGAATACATGAAAACAAAATTTTCAGGGGGGCCTCTGGTTGGTTTGTTTGTTTTTGTTTTTTTTTTTTTTTAAATACCTAACACTTGGCCTCTAGAAATAACTTGTTACAAATACTTGGACACAAGGAAATACTTTCCTATTCACAAGGAAATAGATGATAAGAAGAGTGTTGGGTTACTGATGTGCTATTCTTGAGCTCACAAAAATACCATTTAAAAAAATATGACTGTACTTTTGAGTACCTAGTATCTTCCTGTGAGATGGAGCTGTACTTCTAGGGAGGGGGAGAGATTTACAGTGCTGTACATAATGGAAATTTTTTTAGATGATGGAATAGTTTTGATTGTACAGAATCTAACTATTTTAATTAGCCTATATATTGAATAAACCAAGTATGTTTAAAGAGTTGGTGATATCTTTCCTTGGACCCCCAAGTCCCAATCCATGAACTAAGTTACTCTGCGTTCATGACAAGTAAATGAAACAGAGGCCAAAACTGAGATGAAATCAACTGACCTTTATAATGCTTTCAGCTGCTAAGAAGTAGTTAGTAGATTCTAAAGTAGATTCTAAATACCTATTTCCATGTAAAATTTTCATCTGTGTAATTTGGCTTTGCCAGTCTGCTGGTGAGTACAGATTCAGATCTTTGTTAAACAAGGCTATGTGAATAAGGTAACATAATAGTTGCTCTCCGGACATGAGCCTGCATCTATTTCTTTAATGATTCTTTTAGAGGTGGAGCGAGATGTCAAGAAATGGTTTTTAGAGAAGCAGTATCGGTTTTCCTACCATTATTCTAGTTCTTTTCAAAATTTATGTATTCATTCATATTCAGCATGTAACCCCTTAATCCTTTCCTGAAGAAGTGCTAGTTAACTGGTTGTTCTGCATGCTTACTCTTCTCAAACTGTTTTTTCAGTAACACATCCCTGTAAAACTTCATCCTCTTTTCTTCAAATCGCTTCTCTGTTTTTTTTGAGATGTATTTGAATTCTAATCCTGTCTCTTAATGCAGTTGCTGTCTGTTTCAGTTTCATATAGTGATTTGCTATTGACTTGCTAAGAACTTTCTTCTGACCCATCATCCAGATAGTCAATGAAATAATTGTAAAGAACTGAACCAAGACCAGGTTCCACTTCGGAACTTGCCCTTCCTGTCCTTCTTCATCATGTCCTTGCTTTCTGATAGTGCCAAGTACACCATTTGGGTCTAGTTATCCAGCAAGTTTTAAGTTTTGTCTCCGTTTTAAGACAGTTTCAAATAAATAATGTCACATTTGCTTCTAAGAAATGTCTTGTCAAGCTATATTTGAAGATGCGTTGAAATTAAAATCCGTGGCTTCAGCTGCTTCTCCTTTAACTCTGCAATTTACATTATCTTATCAGAGAAGTTAGACTTGGCTTGCAATAATTTTTTCTTAGCATATTTAGATTGTTTGCCATCTCACTCCTGTCTCCCAGGTTCATATAAATAATCTAGGAAAAGTTTAGCTCATCAGCCTATAATTCCCCAATTATTTGGTTTTCCCCCTAATTTTTATATCTAATAGTCTTTCATTAAGTCCTACCTTACTGTATTCATCCATGATTTTTCAAATGCAATTGCCAAGGGTATTAAAATTGTGTTGAATTGTTTTATAAGATATTGGATGAAGTTCTTCAAAGTCATCCTTTTTTGAAAACATCTATTTTGCTTTTGTACTCTGATTTCTCTTTCTTTGGCCTGGGTTAGTCATCTTTGTTCTGCTGATATTTATAATTAAGCTTGAAGAAGAAGAACATTTGAAAATGTTTTCAATATCTTTTTGATATCAACAATCTCTCCACAGAGTAGCAGATAAACTTTGGTTATACATCTAAGGCTATAAGTGAAATCATTAGTTGCTATTGCTAATACTTTTTACTAATGCAGTCTCTTATGCTTTTATTTTTTCTTTTTTTTGGTCTCACCTTAAGTGTTTATGGTCTTGTTTTGTACTCAAACTTCTTAATTATACTAAGTTTCTTCTTTCTGAATGTTGTCTTTTTATGTTTGAGATCAGTCAAAACCATATGATTTGCTTACTTTAGTCTTTTAGTTTAATAAATGCCTTTTTTTCCTACAGCCTGTTTAATATTAAATGGAACTGCAGGTTTGGGTTTCTCCTTAGACTTTTCTCAACTCTGAGATTATTGAGGACTGTAAGACCATAACTTTGTCATGGAATCATGGAATTGCCAGAGTTGGAAGGTACCTCTAGAGATCATCTAGTCCAACTCCCTGCTAAAGCAGGAACGCCCAGAGCACATCACTCAGGGCTGCATCCAGGCCGGTCTTGAAGATCTCCAGAGAAGGGGACTCCACGACCTCCCTGGGCAGCCTGTTCCAGTTCTCTGTCACCCTCACCGTAAAGAAGTTTTTCCTCATATTTGAATGGAACTTCCTATGTCCCAGCTTGAACCTGTTACCCCTTGTCCTGTTGCTGGAAATCACTGAAAAGAGTCCAGCTCCAACATCCTTTAACCCACCCTTTAGATACTTATATTTATGAATATTATATTAATAATATATATATATAAACTTTAATTGTATTATTCTCATTCCTATCCTCTCTGAGGAATGTGAGCTCTCTCATGCTGTACCTGCTCTTTGCCAAAGTGCTTTTCACTTTCTCGTTCTCAGTCATTTCCTTTGTATTGGTTGTATCAGAATTTGAAGAGCCTTTTACTACTTTCTTCACCTCTTAATAATGTTTACCAATGCATTCCAAGAACTCAAGGGACAGTCTGGTGCCTTAGTGACTAGTAAAAATGCAAAGAGAAAGGAACCAGGATTTGATTTGTGCAGTCTGTTACACACCTAGAAGCATATGTTCACATGGCATATTTATCACCTGTGGGAAATTTGCACCAGGTGTTGGTCCTAGGTGTGTTCCACACGTCTGTGAGTGATGCAAAGCAGACTCCTCCACGTATCTGTGTGCATGCACAGGGAGCATACTGCTTGGGGAGCTTTGAGAAGATACACTTCTCTCTGGTATAGTAGGTGCCTTTTGTTGGCCTTGCATGTGCAGTACTCCTGTGCACAGCTTCATCTTTGGTTCCACTGGAGCAGAAGCTCTGCTGAAAGTGTGTTTGAAAGAGGTGTATTTCACTGTGGGATATGTAGCTTCCAGAATGGATGGGAGGTGCATTTGCACCTGAAAGAATCCCATCAGGAGCCTAAGTCACTAACCTAGATGCTTCTCTGTGTCCTGCTGTACTTTTCTCAAATCCCTAAGAAATTTAAGTTCTGTGCCTTGAATTAGTCTGCTGGCTCTTTAGAAGACTGATACAGCTCATTTTTAAGAGTCATATGAGCCATTTTGTCAGCTAGCTATGTCTTAATTATGCATTTGAACATCCACGTCCTCTGTGTATTAAGCTGTTTTGTGTGAGGTTTTGAAGATGTTTTCCTCCTGTGATGTTCCTATGAGTAGCCATCTCTTTATCTTATTTCATACAAAGCATGTTTTGTACATGTTTCTGTGTTCAGTCTTGACTGTGGAGTTTAGCCACTACTTCCTCATTTTCTTGAAAACAGAAATGAACACTTGGAGTGGCACTTGCTTGTCTGCTTGTACTGTGCTTTACAACCTTTTATTAACCTTTTATGACCTGTCGTAAGAGAATTGACCAAAAAAGTATTCTGGACTATGTTACTGAGGGACCACGTTGCTACTGATGTTTCATGTATAGTCAGCTTGTAGACTGTCTCGGTCAATAGCACACTGATACATAGATGAAAAATAACTTGTAGATTTCAGTAGAGTTTTTGAGCTTCTTGTACATGCAACAGTTGAAAGTACAATTCTGAAATTAATTTATACCAGTTGGAGGTATAGAAAGAATAGTTTATCAAATTAATAAACCATCTAAAAATAAACTAAAAATAATTTTTTTAGTTTATTTTTTTACTCTAAATAATTTTATCAGTTCACCGGAAGAAATGTAGCTGAAGGCAATGCTTTTTCTTCTACCTGTAGTTGCACTTCAGTAAACATTTGTAACTGTTTTTATTGGTTATATCTGGAAAGCTCTGCTTTCTATCAGAAAGTAGATCTTGCTTACATTTGCAGAAACAATTTTGAATTTTATTAACCATGTTTCCAGATGCATACCCAGGGAAATGATTGACTAAAGACCTAATTTAATGGTTTACTAAAGATTTAATATGCAAGGAAGAGTAACAGAGAGGCACCAAACTCATTAAATGTCACTTACAAAAGTATAAGCTATCTACTTGTCCATTTTGAGTGCTTTAAGGAAAACTTGATGTTCTACAATTAAAGTTGCATCATTTTTTTGAATTTAGTTTAAGTTAATGTCACAGAAACATAGGTGTCTATTCCATGAAAAAAAAAATTTTCTAGCTTTCTTCCTCACTTAACATTCCTTCTCTGTTCTCTTGTCTTTGTGTAAATATTCTAGGCGACATTCTCTGTTAGTAGAGTCTTACTCTTAGACTTTTTTTTCCCTTACTAGTGTATTTGATATCTGTAGTCTGATGTTCGCTAAGTTGTGATTAATTGGGGTTATGTATGATATCAAAGATTCCCGAATGGTTTTCAGGTACTAGCTAGGCCCAGGGCTTCCAAGTGCAAATGAGGTCTGGTGCATTTGGCCTAGGAAGGCTGTGGGCAGCGGTTGCATGGAGGAAGATAAATGGTTGGTGAAGACTTTCCTGGTGGGCTGTGTTACTAAAAGTGAACAGTATTTTGCAACCATTTTTAGGTAATGATCAACTAATAATGTTTGTTAAATACAAGAAGGAAAGGAGAAACCAGGTATGTAAGCAAATCTTCAGGGTTTGGATTGGTTGAATCTTCATTTAAAAATAAAGTGCGACGCATTTGTTCTTCATTGAATGTATATATTTGCTGAATGTCTTCTATTATGTGCCAGTTTGTGGTACAGCCAGGTAAGTGAGCCACTATTGCCACAAAAACTACTTTCAGCTAGAAGCTGTAGAAACAAGAAATTTACTTGGAAGGGGTTATCTGTCTTTTTAGGTATTTTTTTTCTCTTCTGCCAGGGAAAAAAGTGAAAAAATAAATATCTCTTTCCACTACTTCACCTGTATTTATTGTCATGTTTGTTTCCTTGTGTGCAGACTTGCTTATGTACCAGAGTTTCAGACTCTATTTATCTTCCACCCACCTCTTTCTGAAACTACATTAATGTGCCTCAGCTGTCTTTGCTTCTGTCAAATCCATAACTAATGACAAAATGGTTCTTTAAAAATTAATCAGACTGTTTCTGGGGGAGTGAAAGAGTGATCTGCATGTAATCACTTTATCCAGAGAGGAGAAAAATATTCCAACATGTAAATTCATAGTATGTAAAAAAGCACAAGGCTTAGAAATGCATACACTGCTCTATTTTGTGAAATGTTCCTACAGCTCCTCAACTCATTCTCCAACCCATTTTAAAAATGGATTGCTACAAGTGAATCAAATGTGACTCATAAATCTCAGGGCATCTTGAGTGTAGCTATGTTAGAGTATTCAAAAATGTCTTTAAATTCAAGTAGTGAATTTCAAAGTGTCTATAAAGTTATGTAGCATCATAACTTTCAAAATGAAATCTTCTAATTTTCCACGTTTCTTGGACGCACTTAAAAATTACATAAATATTTTCCTTTCTTACCAGCAAGCACCAGCTTGCTACTGGTAGGAAATAAATGAGTAAATTATCTTGCATTATTTTTACTACAGAATATGTGTTACAATTTTTTAAACTGTCACAATGGCCTTAAGGCCCTTTCTGTAAGAAAAATAAAAATTCAACCCTAGCTGACTAAGAGTCTAAAAAAAATTTAAGAAAAGATGAGGATAATGAATTTTGTATTTATCCACATGAGTATCCACTACTTGGTTTTATATTATGGATTTGAGTGAAGTTATGGATCATCTGAAACAGTAAATTGTGTTGTCTGGATTATGTGGAAATCAATTTTAGTTTCCCTGAAGGATGTCTGTACCTCACCGAGGTTTTTTCACTTAGTGCTGGCAGATTTTTTTCTATATTAACCAGACATGAAAATGTGCTAACTTTTGCATATTTTTGCAATGGTAGTTTGTACAAATTCTACAAAGAGGTGTTTTTCTAATAGATAAATGTAATTAGGACTTATCAATAGAAATCTATCCATACATATAAAAATTAAAAGGTGATTCTTCCTCATCAAAATCAAAAAGTGTAAATCAGTTTTATGAACCTGTGGATTTCAGGACTGCATGAAGATGTTTGAGTGACAATTTTTAATCCATCAGTAATATTCTCTGTAGGAACTATGAAGTAAACAGGATGGTTGTGGAACAATGCCTACTCGGGCAGCTTGACATCTGCATCCTAAAATTGTCAAATGTGTCTCTTGGTGATTCTAAGTGGTCTCTTTTTTCCTATTGGAAAGGATTCAGAAAAGCGCAGCCATGATTTTTGCTTTACTGTTTATGAAGTCTCCAAGGTGAATAAGACTTGTTGGGTAAGTTTGAGCAGTAAAGCTGCAGGTGCAGAGATACTGTACATTGTAAGAAATACTGTATTTCAGTTGAAAACTTAGAATTAAATTTTCAGTATTTTTAAGGTTGCTTGTTCAAATGTTGGAAAATCCTTCTGGTTGAGAGCAACAAGCTGGAACAGTTTTCTGGTATCTTCTGGTCTAAATTGATTGGCATGTCTGAAAACATGTCAATTTTGTGCACATTTTAATAGGCTAAATTGGCCCATGTTTCAATATATTGGACATCTTACGATATAGCAGTAGAACATAAATTTAAGGGTCTTTGTCATGTTATTTTTGCTTATAATGGTAAATCTTTTGGACAAAAACCAGATACTCTGAAGTTGCCTTCAAGTCTAGCATTCTGTTTTTATGATATTAGTATGCATGACTGCCTGTGAAAAAGCTGCAGCTGAAGGGGTGTGCTTTTGCTCATCATACACTAAACCTAATTTGGTGTTTCTTTGTCTCGTGATATGTGGAGGGAATCTGAACTAGGGTTCTAATCATTTCTGATTGCACCCATTTTTTTTCTTCTCTCCAATTAAAAAAAAAAAAGAATTACAATTTGCGTGACCTTCTTGGGGTAATAGTGAAGCAGAAGCTGTATTGCCATGAAAGGAGAAATCAGTCAGTTGAGTAAGCAGTGACTGATACAATTGAAATAGGTAACTTAGCAGAAGGGACTTAAGGAGCTGGATGAGGAAAAAATAGGTGGGGATGTATTTGTGTTTTGGGAATATTTATTTTTACAATGGAGAACAAGGGTAATTTTTTAAACTATAGAAATAGCACTGTAGTTTAGATGTAGAGTTTTGAAGATGTAGAGTTTTGTCTACATTGTAGTCTTTATGAAGAAGGGACTGTAGAAGAAAAATTCTGCAACAAAACTAAAGATTCAACTTACTACATCAGTTTAGGTCAAGAAACATTTCTAACTCAAGGAGACTAACAGAAGAATTACATTTTTATTTACAGTTCTTTTGTTAAGAGAATGTAATTTATTCCCATAGGTAAGTGTAAATATTAAGTTTCATAGAATGTATGACATAATTAAGCTCAGAGATAGTACATTTAAAAATGCTGCACCATTTTAGTTCAGCCTGTATGTAATGTATTGTCTGCATTTTTGCACAGAGAACAAATTTGGTTTAAGCTGATTTAGAAAATGCTGCACTTCTACCTTGGTTAGAGTTTGACACTAAAAAAGTTTTCTGTGATTTGCCTGCAAGTCTTAAGAATATCAGTATTTTTAGAACAATTCTTTTAGTGATTATAAACAAGCTAGCTAACTTCCTTAGTGCTCTTTGTAACTGGCACAGATTTTCTGTGTTTCTCTCAGGATGGGGAGAGTCTCCCACATTCCTTAAAATAAGTTAAGCAACAATAAAATAAATACTCAAGGCCGGATGGAAGTGGTCATTTAGATCTGATCTCCAAGCCTGGAGAAATAGTTGTCTGTGAACTTTTTAATTTGCCACACACTTCCAATGTTAGGCTACTCTGTGTTTGTTTTTCCATCAACTGTGTTCTGTGTTTGCACTTGCATGCTTCTTGCATAGCTCCCTGAACGTCAGCCAGCACTTGAGAGCACTTCACGTTGTGTATCCACAAAAGGAATCTGTTTCCTGGGGAACTTGGTAGTTTTGCTTCTTTTACCTTTAGGATTCTTTCCAAGGAAAAACCTAGCAGTTCTTTCAGAGTTGTAGAAATACTTGGACCGTCAGTTTTAGGAAGAACAAGTTAACACGAGAGTAAATTTTTACTAGTCGGTGCATGTGCTAGTGTAGCTGCAAAAGACAAATTTTCAGAGAGCTTGGTTCCATTACTAATGAAATCTCGCCTCTCCTTGGCATTTGATGAGTGATTAGGTCTTTTTTGAGAGGAATTTCGGGAACAAGAACATGGTGGAATTTACTGACTGAAATCAAGCATGAAGAAGTGTAGGCAACTGTTAGGTTTTTTTAAAATAAAAATATTTTTTTTTTTTTACCCAAGGATAATATGTTCTATAAAATATGCAAACTGAGATTGACCTTTACAAAAGTAGAAAACACAGTTAGGGTGGAGCTGTAAAACTGTTGACATCTGGTTCTCTATGCAACCTCTGTATCTGGAACCACTTATATACCGTGTCTTGATTTATTTGCAATATTAGAGCAAGAAATCACATTTGTACAGCTCACTGCAAAAATACCTTGAAGTATGGAAGTATAGTAGATCTAAAGTGGTCAGTCCATGGCAGCTGTTCCACTGGTAAAGAAAGCATTTCCCATTTCTTTTTTTTTTTTCTAATGAACAGAAGATGAGCAGAAATGCCTTCAGAAGGGGAGGAATATCACATACCTGCATACTAAACTAAACCAAAACTTATAATGCACCAGGAATGCAGTGTTTGAACTTTGAGGCTATAGTTCTGGGGTTGAACTGGGACTGAATAGTGAAGGAGGCTGTTGCCAACATGGAATCATCTTCGTTAGTTGCAAATTTTAAAGTGTATGGATGAATGAGGCAGGGAAAAAAGTGGAAAAAAAAACGGGTAATGGCATAGTTCATAAAGTTGGGTGCTCTTTTTGGGGACTGTATTCATCCCCTTACCTGCTGCTAAATTCCTTTGTGGAGCAGGTAAAGTAACTTTTCACTAATACTGCACCATCATGAGTGTAACAACTATCAGTATTACAACCCTGCAAAGCAGGTGAAGTTTTCATTGGCAGCCTTAATTTTTGCACTCCTGAAGTGTAAAATGTCTGGCTTTGCAAACTTTAAAACCTTTTTGTATGTGTTCAGATCTATAATGTGCTAGTTCAGAAACATATGAAGGGAATGGAAATTATTTGTACTGATGTCTGTGTGCTTTATTATTAGGCTTGGAAATCCTAAACCGTTCCTGACCTTTTGTCAATTCACCTAATAATCTAGACAAATATTTATACTATTTCTGTTTTCATTCTGCAGCTTGTCATTTCATCACATTTAGTGATGAAATATTGTATGTTTAAAAAATGTCTGTAAACAGTTCTCATTTAGAAAAATACTGACACAGTGGTATAATTAAATATTTTTACCAAAGTGGGTTTGGTTCAGGTGTTCAAAGTTTCTGTTTCTGTCTTCCTGGATCATTTGTTAAACCATATAGCAGCAGAAAATCGCAGCCAAGATAAAGATTTTGTGATTAAGTCATAGGGTTCATATGGTCATATTATAATCTTTTTACATTAATCAGATTCGTATTCAGAAATGGTTCAAATTTGTACTCACATCCTCTAATTTAAAAATATATTGTATGTATTAGGTTTGAGAACACCAATATCTTAAATTAATTAATTTTATGTATGGAAGCAAATTATATATGGTAACTAATGCTAATGAGCAGCATAGTAAATTGAATTCAATCCCATAATCTCACATCAAGTTCATTCATTGCTCTTCCAATCCAATGATCTGGAACTTCATGGTGCAATTAACTTTATTACTTCTAGGCAGCTAAATGTGTTGTTCCTTTTGCAAATATGTGCAGGACTTGGACGTTTCTTTTATTTGGATCCCCTGAGGCAAGTACTCTTTGTACAGGGCAGAAAGTCTGAAAAATCACTAGCCTTATGAAGAACACAAAATGTGCATTCCATTACCACTGTTCTTCTACTTAAAATTTCTACCTGCAGTAGTAATTCTGTTTCCTTTCTCCTCAGTTCCCATCAATTGTTTCTGCTTAAGGGAGGAATATAAGAAATAGATTGAAATGGCCATAGTGATTTTAGCCCTGGTGGTGACCCTTTAAGAGGTTTGGTGGGTTGTGGGTTTTTCTTTAAGTTTTATAAAAGGGTACTTGCTTTTTCTTCCTATCTCTATGCTGCACCAATCTGCTTCTTGGACATAAGGACTTCAGCACATCAAAACTCTCATGAGCCAGACCAGTTGTTTGTCTAGCCAAGTACTCCTACCTCCAGCAGAAGTAATTAGCACAAGCTCTGTAGGGAGGCAACTCAAGCCTGGCCCCTTTTATGAGCTTATTTCCCATGATGCCTCCCAATTCCATATCATTAATTAGGGATTTTGGAGGGTACATACATTCTTATTTTAGGATCTGTTTTGGACCTGTGGTCCGTTTATTTGTGTGATGCCTTTTTTGATCCTGTTGATGCTTCTGGTTCCATACTGTCCTGCTATGAATTCCAGAAGATCCCTATGTGCTATATTAAAAAGAGCATTCAAATTTTCTGTAAGGCTGTGTACTTGACGCAGAAAGAACCTGAGATATTTCTTGCTAGAGTCGTAATTCCAGGGAAAGGAACGTAAGAGCTGTGTATGTAAATCTTATTCTGTCATTGGGGTAGTTTTCTTACATCTTGTAGTCATCTTGAATCTTTTATACTGTGTTCTGAGAATACGCTGTTTTGGAACCATGGGCCTGAATAAAGCGAGTGGTGAACGCAGAGAAATCAGTGTTTCTGATACATTGTAGGTCTGCCTGGCACCCTCTTTGATGAGATCCTTGCAGCTATTCATGGGGGGAAAAATGCAGGCACCTTCTGCCTCATGATGGACACTATGGGTGTAGGGTGAGGTGATGGACATAGGTATCCAAGATAGCAGACTTAAAGTAAGCACTTACTTGATGTAGTATAAGCTGGGTGGAGCATAGACAGATAATCAAGCATGGTTAAATTGTTTTGGTCATATTTGATGCTGTAACTGATACTTTAGTGTACTTTTAGTCCATCCTAATTGCAAATTAAAACATGTTGTTTAAGCCATAATGTAAACATCAATCATTTGCTTATCTATCCATCAACATTCATCATGACTTGGGTTCTTTGGGCCCAAATTGAATATTGGAAGAATAGTAGATTCTTTTTCAGAGTTTTTTATGAAGAAGCTTGAAAAACTCCGTGCTTGGGATGCCTCACTGTGATAATGTATATATAAGCCTCCTGTATGTTTACCGTACTTGTTGTTTCTGAACAGAATATGAAAAGCCTCCTTATATTTTTGGCTAGCTGGGAGTATCTGTCATACAGAAAAACAAGGGTTCTATCAATATCTGTAATGACTTTTTTCTGAAATTTTAATATATTGAACGCAGTAATACATTAGATGTTTCACTTCGTATTTCTTCTGGCTGATTAACAGAAAATGAAACGTTTCTCTAAATGTTGTTGTTTCATTTATGCATCCTAATTCAGAAGAAGAAGAAATGGGTGCACCTGGACATAAAAACCAGCAAACAGCCTTGCTTAAAAATTACGTTTATTAGTGTATGTAAAGAATAGAGACTGAATTGCTCAGGAAGAAAAGTTTTAGGAAGCAACAACAATTTGCAACCTTTTTAATATCCTACTATGTTTCAAGTTTGCATAACTTTTCCAACTCAGCTGATCAGCTATCAAAAAAAGAGAGTGACCTGGACAATTGCAGCTGTTTCAGAGGAGGAAATAGAGAAAGGTATGTCTACTCTGCAGAAAGGTAGGGATTTGCCTTCTCACAGCCAGTGAGGATATTGTGTGCTCATAAGGTGGTAGGATGACAGTCACAGTGGAGTATTTCGCTCAAACTGGCACTGGATTTTAATGCATTTCTCTTTGTCCCCCTCCCCCCTGCAAAAAGTCCACCAATAATCATTGCATCTCTCTTATCAGACTGAATACTCAGTGACATGTGCTTTACAAATATGGATCCGCAGCTGAAAAAGACAATCTGGCAGGTTTTTTGGTTTTCATCTGTTTAACTAATTGCTATGTGTGTGAAAACCACTAAATGGAAATAGAAATGGACCATATGAATTTTCATTATCATAAAATACAAACCCTACTCAAACCCTGTTCTAAAAAAAAAAAATGAAAAAATAATGGTATTATCTACTTATAGAGAGTACTTGTTTTTCATTGTGTAGATTACATTTTTACTTAGTATATTTAATGTAGAATTAGTGTCCTGTAATGACCTTTCAACTTTTGAATCACTGTTTGCTTGAAAAGTAATTTCTTAAGAACTTTGGCTACGTAGCTGTGAGGCATTATAATATGAAGTTTTTGTATTCTTTGTTATTCCTTTTGACTGTTGCATATTACTAGGATCAAAATGTATATTATTTTATATTGGGTCTTTAAAAAACATTTTGATTGCTGATCTTCTTTTATTACCCCCCACTTTGGTAAAAAATACTTACTTTATATACTGTCTGAGGAAACTGTTTTCTAAAGACTTAATTTTCATGAAGAAGACAATATACACAGACTTCTTATGTGAGTGTATAATATGTTTAAAAGTGTATCTAAAACATGTTAAAATTTTAAAATATAAGCCATTCTCCCCTAAGTGTTTGATCTCTGTTTTAACATATGGCTGTAGATAGAACTTACCTATGCATGGACTGTGGTGTGAAATGTGGTATGACATTAATTTACTATTACTTTCAATATTTTGTCTCTGTTTAAAAGTTTTACTTCTTGACACTTTCATGTAAGTAATTTAGTCATTACCTCACTCTGTGCCTTTATTTTTTCACCTTTAAAAAGGACAAGTGTATTTCACTCTTTCTACATTTGTGTGGTTTGAGATCAGTGGATGATGTTTACAGAAGTGTACTGTAGTAGTAGTATATAACTATTCTAAAACTTTATTCAGAATAAAAATAGGTCGCTAATAAAGTATCTAGGAAAAACTAGTGCTATGAGGGCAAAGCTTATTTGTGGGAAATGCATGTTTTAAGGATGTATTTAATCATTGTTATAGGAATAAAATTCATTTCTTTTATAATGGGGCTTATCAGGAAAAGAAAATTATTTTGAATTTTAGTTCATATCAATTTCCCAAATCATAAAAGAGAAAGACTGCTACTTTAAGCATTTCTATAATATAAAGAAATGACATTTTTTGTGTTAGTGTGTCTCTATTGTCATTATAGGTTATATACCTGACACTTTGTATTCACACTTCTTTCATTGACGCACATTGAGTGTTTATGTAAATTCAACCCGGGCCAATGTCACTGTTTCTGCTCGTTTCATGTGGTGTATTGCTAAGCATCATGTGTACGAACGACAGGGTTTGCTTTCATTTTATCTCTTTCCTGTCCCCCTTCAGCCCCCCCCTTCCCTAAAAAATGACACAAGTTTGAAAGGTGAGTATTAAGTTGTCAGGCAAAACTGTATTTTTAGTTCATACCCTATGAATGATGGAAGATGCAGGAGGTAGTGAGCATTTTGGATGTTCTTCAGTTTTGTTACTTAAATATTGATGATGTTCTCAGCAGTATTTTTTTTTTTTGCAAATACTATTTTTTGTTTTTGTTTTGCAAGCAATGATTCATTAATATTTTTTAACACCTCCTGGGCTACGTTCACCTTGGAAAATAGTTTTGGAATACTGTTTTTCTCATGTACACATGATTACATTGTACCTATACAAGGTGTGGGTAAATTATGTATCTGAGTATCCATTTCATGTATTGCTGAAGACCTATCACTGTGCTATCTAGATTCCTGAAGTGTAAAAGTACAATGATAGAGCATTATACAAATGTGTGTGTATGTATGTGTACAGATAAAAAAAATATATATATATATAATTTGTGCATACAGAGAGAAAGACAGGATTTCCTTAGAGTCCTGGTGCTCTAGTCTCTTAATTAATTTAAACAAAGCAATTACTGTGTCAATACAAGAAGTTATTTATTGACTTCCTTAAGTCAATGAAATACATGAAATAAATCTGCAAGGTCAGTTTTATGTCCAGGCCACATAGATCTTCTCAGTTCAATGAAGGTATAGGAGTAGCAGATGTATTTTTGGGAGGTACATTAATGGGCACATCAAAACTTGAAGAGAACACAAGTGAAATGCACTTGTTCCAGACTGAAATGCCACTAATGTCAAAACTTAGGAAGGAGGTATGTATGTATTCAGCTATATCTTATAAATTTCAGTTCTTTTTTTCAGACAATAGACTTTGTTTTTCAATTAATTCCAATTAATTTCAATTAATTTCACTTGTACAGTGCAAACTCTCCTCTATATGAAGATATTTTCCAGGATGTTTCACTGTTTTTTTTTATGCTATGGAAACTTCCCAAATCTGGCTTACATTTTGCTGGATTTTTATATGGTGGTGTGTCCTGAGTATCTTGTCTTTTCTTTCTACTCTTCTAGAAGGAATAGTTTGAGAAATTCAGGATATGAGTCGTATCTGCTTGTCCTGCTAGATTTGGACTGGGACCAATTGAGTAAACTGTTTAATGATAGGTTGCCTTGTAAATATTCTGCATTTTAAATCTCGACTGCTTTCTCAGATTTTACCATGAAAATTAAAGGTATTTCACAGAAATCAAATTTTGTACATGTTTGATACTATGATATCGTGTTACCATATGTACAGTTGGTTTTTGGTTTTTTTTTTTTTGCAAAAAACATGTAGCTAAAAGTCACCAGTACTGAATTTATTTAATTTTCACTTTTTTTTTTTTAGATTTATATTGGCAGACTGGTAGCCTTATTCCTATCTTGCCTTTCCTTTTTTATTATTTTTTTTTTTTACATTTTTGAGGAAAAAAGAATGTCTTTTGCAGAATGTTTGATTACACAAAGGTGAACTCCATTATTTTTCTTGTTTGATATTCATCAATTTGCATATTAATGTTTTCAATGGAAACTAAATATGCTAATTTCACAGCTTCTTAGCAGATACCTTAATCATGAGGATATTTGTATGTTTAAAAAGTGAGGTAAACTGCAGCATTGGTTTGTAAAATTGTACTACAGGTCAACCTGAAAAATCACCTCTGTTTCAGGGGCCTTATCTCCATAGGGAATAAAACCAGCTGCTATAGAAGTTGCAGTTAACCCACAAATTAAAAGATTTGTGTTCTGGGTTGGTTGATCCCTCTGCCTTTTACCCCAGTTTATGTAAACAGTCAAGCAAACATTCAGTTCAATTGTAAAATTGTGTTTGTACACATATATAGGTAGCCTCTTTACCCTCAATTATGACCAGATGGATAAGGACTTCAGTGCTTTTGTCTACTGTAACCTGCAATTAGTGTGATCAAAGCCAAGAACCACTGTTTCTTAATCAAAATACATAGGGAGAACTAAAAAGGAGTTCCTGAGACTTTCTAAATGATAGCTGCTCTTCTGAGCATCTAATTTATTTTTTTCTTAGTGTGAAGTTAATTCCTTCCATGTTTGAAGAGATCCTATTGTATTGTCAAGTTGAAACAAGCTAAAATACATGTAAGTGACAGTACAATTAACAGTTTTTCTATCCCAGTGGAGTATGTAGCACTGTAAGGAGGTCAGCTGTAGGGTTGGGGAGATATCCAAGACAGATGCTTATATCCACCCAGGTAATGGGAAGGAAGCTTAAGAGCAATGCAACTTAGAGCACCTAAGCTAGGGCTTGTCCTGTTGGCCTGTACCACCTCTAAGTAGTCCTACTGGTGGTGTTGGTGAGGCTGTCGCATCAAACGACTAGGAACTCTTAAATATGCTGAGAAATTTTTCAATAAATATTAGTTCATAGAGCACTTCAGTTTGTACTGTTTGTGGAATATTATTTATAGAACTTGCTGGATGTCGTTTGTACCACGCTGTCATTCTATTTAAACTTGATTAATATATCTTCTCATTTCATTTTCTTACACTGTATGGTAGATGCTGAATAATTATGTCTGTAAGTTCATGCAGTTTAGAGCTTAGTCATTACATTTCATAGTCAAATTTTACAATTGTCATCCAAATGTCCTCATTTAAATGATATGCATCTCATGAGGCTGTCCCAGGGAGCAAAATTTAAATAAAATGCATGTCATCTTGTCATTATGAACTCTCTGAAGAGACCTTTCCCTTCAGCTGTATTTTAGTATTAACTCAATTCTTCATAGTAATTTTGGTAACATTGTCACGTAAAATGAATAAAACATTACATTACACATTTTTTTTTTTCTTAAAAAACCTCCAGCAACCTTAAAACAATCTACTCATAATGTGTTGTTATTATTACAATAATAACAGTACTTAAAACTAGTTGAACCTTAACTATAGGTTAATGTCTGGAAATTAATATTTTGGTGCCCCTCAGATGGCATCCAATTCAAATATTTCACAAAGACATTACCAAGGCAGACTGATACCATATGATGTCTGGGAATGAAATTAATATTTAAGAAGTACATTTCCTAAATAGTTTCTTAACAGGAATAATTTAAATTTTCAGAGTTAATTTGATGAGGTAAATGTCCTTCTCCCAAGCAGATTTTAATTAAGCCTAAGTAAAATCAATACTTTAAAAAAAAGAACATATTCAGCAGAAATAAGAGAGTTCATGATATATACTGTTTCAAGCCATTTTTATGAACAGATCTGAGATTTTTATTCTCTAATCATATGTTTAGGCGATTGGCTATTTAGTAGACTTTTAGCTTTCCAGATGCTCAGACAATGCACTTTAAGTACAGTATCCATAGATTATCCACAGAATGCTGTAGATTAGCTATTTTAAGATGTGAATTGTGAATAAAAGCTGGGGAAAAAGCAATAGCAGTTGCAAAAGTGTTGTCTCAATTAGCTCATGTAAAATGTATTTACAAGTGAAAGAGACAAAGCAGGCAATGCCTGGATGTAACACTGTTACTTCATTAATATTTTATATACATATGTGTGTCTATAAATAAAAGCTTTATGTGAATTCTGTCAACAACAAAGAGTATCTAAATCAGAGGCCTTTTTTGTTTGTTTATTTCACAAGGAGGGCAGTACAAGTTGTTATCACCAAGGACTGATTAGCAAATTTTGGACAATAATGAACATAGTTAAATTTTAAGTAGAACTTCTTTCTGTTTAGATATTCAAAATTTTACAGTTTTGGCAGAAAGGTTGCTTCATTGCCAGTTGGAACAGTATTTTTAATTTGCTGTAATTTAGTAATTGTAGCTCTTACAAATATATCCTTTTATTGAATAATTTGTAACATGTAATTGATAGTCTTTAAAAATAAGGATAATATATATTTATTTTAATTTCAAATAATTTCCTTTAAATTATTTTATTATTAACAAACATTAGTTGTTGGATCTCTGTCTTGTTGCGTTACCTGCTTTATCTAACTTAAAGCAAACCAAATCAAAGCTGTGTGCTTTTCTTATTCAAATATTTGAGTTGAAGAAATACTTAAATTTATTAAATGGCATTTCTGATTAAAGGCATTTGTCTCCAATCAAATAAATTGCACAGTGTGAAGAATACAGACCTTACTTTCATTATAGGAACTATCTGTACTGCAGTTGAGATGGTTAAAAAATATTTTTTAAAATCAAAAATGACAGGCCATTTAGTAATGGTTTAATTTTCTGACTTAGTTTGGTTAAATAAAAATTCTATGTCAGCAAAACTCTCCTCCATCATACATGGTCAAAAGAGCCTGGCTATGTCACTACATTATTACAGCCTTTCTGAACAGAAGTAGAGTTTGAGTGGATTCCTGTGGAATCATGATGGTTCCAGTGTGTTTCAAGTTGGTAGAGGACAGCTACTACAGCTACTAGCAGACTTGTAGTCATAAAAGAACGAGTGTAACTTACCCAAAAGTGTAGTCAAGTGACACTGTTATAATAAAACTTTATCCTACTATACTGGCAAAGAAAATAAGAAAAATGGCTTTATTTTTTACTTAGATGTGACTGATCACATGGTTTTAAAATTATTACTGGTTGGTTGTAAGCAGTACTGATGATTCTGTTTATATTTTTTTTCTGATAGCCACATTTTTATACCATGGAATCATAGAACAGCCCACATTGGAAGGGACCTTAAGAGGTCATCTGGTCCAGCCTTTCATGGTAAAGGGAGCCTAGATGCCCTGTTCACTCGCATCCCAAAAAACTTCCAGTGATGGCACCTCTACTATGTCCCTGCCAAGGTTCCATTGATTGATTGTACAGGATTTCTTTCTTTATGTTGAGGTGGAACATACCTGGTGCGACTTGTCTTTTCCATGTGGCTCATTGTGAAGAGAAGAGGGAGCCCCTGTACTCTTTGTAGCCACAATTTAGATACTGGAACACCTTTTAAGGATGAGAGAGTAATTATATATTAGTATGAAATTGTTAGCACTGTTAACATTTTTGCCTGTATTGATTTCTTAGAAGTGTTACCTAGGTATCTAGAGTACTGCAAAATATTTTTTAAAGCATGGAAATTCCTGAACAACTACAAAAGGTTAATTTTTGGCATTGCTTCCAACTTATTTTACATAATGTCAGCATCCTGAACACTAAGCTTTTCTTTTTCCTGAGCACTCCAGTATTTTCATGTCTGCAGTAATTGGAACTGCAGATACATCAGATTTGCGTAGTCAACCTATAAACCAGGTGTCTTACTAACTTGTAGTCATTGCAGGCTTCTGATGGCTAAAACTTCATATCCAGCACAGACCATAAGTTAAATGCGCAGAGCCACTTCAGGTGATAAAGTATCAGTGGACAACTGGTATAAATAAACAATTGTTATATAGCTATATATTCAGGACAACCAAATAAATAAATAAAATTAGTGTTATTTATTTGCATACCTCACATTTCCCTGCTGTGAAAACACTTTTTTTTTTTTGCTCTCTGTTGTTTGCTTAGAGTAACTCTGTAACCACTGCTGGGAATATACCACCACTCTCCTTGCAGACAACTCAAAATGCACACGGGTTGATGAAACGGCTGGAGTGCTGCTTCCCCCCGCGCCGGCTCTGATTGCTGCTGGCGCTCTGTGTGCAGGGAAGCTCGCTCCTGGGGAACCGGCGGCTCAGTGCTAATTGTGTCATGGAGAAAAATGTGCTTAATGGTCTCAGGTGTGAAAGGGCTTTTGAAGAAAAAGGGAAAACCTGTCATTAATGCGCAGCTAATAGTGCAAATGTTCAATTTTTGGTATGCTTTCTGTAGAAGCGCTAGCTATATCACTGATAGCAAAACTTAGTAGTTCACTGAATCCTGTTGTCATGGCTAAATTTTTCCTACCCTACTGAGGGTAACTTTTTTGTAAGATCATATAAGATTTTTGGGGGTTTGGGTTTTTTTTGGTTGGTTTGTTTGTTTTTGGTTTTGATTTTTTTACTGGAATGGTCTTATTCACAGTCTTATTTTTTACTGAAGGTTTATCAATATGACAGCAGCTTCTAAAGGAGGAGGATTAGTTATTTTTAAAATGAATTATTACAGTGACATTGGAAATTACAAAAGGAATCCCATTGTAGATTATCATGTTTTCCTAACAAGGTGCAAGCTCTGTGGCTGGTATTTTGTTAGGAGAGATGGCTGTCAATAAACGATACCAGATCACATTCTTAAATTTACAGGGGTAAAAAGATGATGTTAATAAAGACACTGTGTTAGTTGTTGAAGTAACTAAATTTGATCTGATGCTGACTGAGCTCTTCATCTTGTGTGTAATGAATACTGTGTGTTAAACAACTCTGCATTATTTATTCAAATCTTTCATCCAGAAAACTAGATCATTTTCTCTGCTGATGGGAGAAAAGTGAGTATAATCCATGAGCTAGATGCTGGTAGATATAGAGTCAAGGAATTACCAATCCATAAATGTACAAAGAAATGGATTCACTGAGTTGGTTTGCAGCAGTGGTTCACAATTACTGACTACCAAGTATGGACATTTTGTATAAATATAGATTATCACACTAAATTGGTGTGAGTTGTAGGTGGAGAAAATTAAGAGTAGTTCTTTATTCTACAGTATATTTTTTTATGTTTATAGATGTGGCTTGCTTCCAGATCAGAATTTTCTGGCTTTCTATTTTTTTTATTATAGATGCTTTAGATTTTACACTGCAAAGAGAGAGAAGTTCTATGTGAACTGAATAGGCTTTTTTTTTCCTTAAGAAAATCTGGTTATTGGTTTTGAAATGTGAAAGATTTCTCACCAACAGTGGGTTTGATTTTTTTACTTAAATAAGGTTCTCAATGTTATTAGTGAACAAGTAATAAACTTAAGATCTAAAATCTGGTAACTATTCCATGACCATTTTTACTTACACACGTATTTAACACTGAAGTTAAAATAATTAAAATTGGTGTTTATATTTCATTCAAAAACTGTTTTGCCAGCCCTTTTGCTAGCAAATGGCTGTCAGTATAGTTCAGCTTCCTTTATTAGCTCTTAAGGAAATTAGATTGCAAACGAAGTTACTCATGAGAACAAAAACCCAAACCTCTTCTGCCATATTTACAATGACTTAAAATTCTTGTACCTAAAAATGAGTTTGAGAATAACAGGACTTCAGTAAAATTGCTTTTAGTTTCCTGATTAGTAGATTAATTTACATGAGATCAGCATTTACTATTGTTTCTAATAGGCCTAAAACTGTAGAACGAAAGGTGGCTCTGATTTCACTAAAGCTTTGCTATCATACCTTTCAACTTTCGAGCCTGCCAGTGTGTGTGATAGAAGCCATCAAAATGTGTGAAAAATGACCCAAAAGCAGAACTGTTATTTGCAGTTATCAATACAAACTGTTATTGTGCCATAATTGACAGATGGTTTTTCACTCTAATATCTGTTTTTAAGGATATTTTTACACTGATTTAGACAGAGTTGTGTTGTGTGTTGTGGGGTTTTTTGGTGGTTGTTTTTTGGTTTGGGTTTTGGTTTTTTTTTTAAGTGAAAACAGAAAGCCAGGAATTAATGGTGCTCAGCAAGGAGGAATTGCACTGTAGAAAACGTGTGGGAATATAGGAACAAATTTCAATTTGTTATTTGAGTTGGGGAGCACTAGGGCCAAAGCATGGACTCTCAAACCCCTAAAAGTGTGCTGATCAGTAGCTGTTGGCTGTTTTGGTGTGATATGTTTTGGGTTATGTGTGGTGTTATGTTGGTTTTTTTTGTAAAAACTCTAAGAACTGAAGTTTATTGTGCTGCAGAGAGAGGGAATATTTGAGAATTCGTAAAGCTGTATAGAGTGAAACCTGATTTATTTCAAGCTTCCTTGGAGAACTCTTTTGTCTAGAGCAATGATGAAGTCTGCTGTTAAAGTGACTTCACCCAGTTCTTCCCTCCAGTCCAGTTGTTTGCTTGGAGTGAATTAACACTGGCATTAAAATGAACCTGTTCTTAGAAAATTCTTGTTTTCATACAGGTCGCATCTCGTTTTCCATAGGTAAAGCTGTAGCCAGATGTTTGCAATATAGAAAAGATCTACAGTTAATAGGAAAGTGTACGGTAAGGTAGGCTGGCTGTGTTATGAAAACTGTTGTGTTTCAGTGTGGTATCTTATTATTTGGGGAACTGTATAAAACCTGCAATAGTTGCAATTATCTTATGTTACAGAAAGTTTTTTGACTTTCATTGTGCTCTTTGGATAGACTAATAGATATCTCCCTTGTGATTCATCCCTTAACTGTTGCTGGACAAGAGAATAACATAAGCAGCAGAACAGCATTTCTGCAATATAATAATATTTCTATAGCTGCTTTTCCTGTGTTAAATACAGCAGGATTCTTCTATGAGAAGAATTTGTGTGGCTGACTTGAAGCATCTTGGATCTACCTACCAGCAAGGCTTCCTTCTAATGATTAGTTCTGCAAAGTGGAAATGCAGGAAGCTACCTTGGCTGTGGAAGCTGTGGTGGTGCAGATCTCTGGTGAAATGGTGATGGGATTAAAGAGCCTAGTGATAGTATGAGGACCAGCCTGCATCTGGACCAGACTGCCATAGTCTTTTCATGGAGAACAGAAGAGAATTGATCTCAAGAGACACTAAGTGAGGTAACTGACACTAAGATAGGAACTGGGTCAGGAAGGGCAACTGTTTAAAAGAAATCTGAGAAGTAGAAGCAGAAAGGAAGAGAGTTGGGTAAGATGAGAATAAGATGGTAAGGAATGTTAAGCTAGTGCACAACCACATGAAGTACAAACAAATGAACAGCTTTGAAAATAAATGTTTGATTTTTGTCTGGGAAACAAGCTATATTAGATGTTGAGGTGGGGGACAGGAGTAGAAGCAGAGGGGGTAAGAGGCATGAAGGCAAATCACTTGGAAATTCTGACTATCCTACACTTTCCTTCTATCCTACACATACTCACAATTCTCTTTTTTTCCTAATGTGGCCTTCTTGGATAATTGCTGGTCTAAAGTTGTTTATATGTAGATCTCTCCTCAGGCAGGCACTGCTGTGTACCAGTACAACCATCTCTGGAATTAGAAAGTGTAGGAAATTAGTTTCTGAATACATTCATCCATATGTTTGTGTTTTAAGTCTGGAGAGTTGCTTACTCCCAGGGGGTTTTAGGGAATTTCCTCAGCATTTGATGAAGGTAAATATTAGTGTATCGGTGGTGAGTGCCTGGAACGCGTTCACAGCATCTGTCTTTAAGCATCAACGTGAAGTTGTTACATACATCTTTCCCTGAAATTAAATAGAAACTGTCACCAGAGTTGTTTATAAATGTATGTGTGTATAAACACTATAATTCTTCTCTTAGTAATTTTATTGCCTTTAACCCATTGAAGACTTAATACTTGTCACTGTCATGGGAGGTTGCGTTGTCTCCTTTCTGTTGCTATAAATATTTCTGCCATATGACAACCTGAAGTGATACAACATTTGCCAGTTTGCAAGACTATTCTCAGAGCTTCAGCTAAGGGCTAACACTGAGTTTGGTATTAAAATAAAGAAGAACCCCTAGAAAGAGCTTGCTTAAGATCCTTGCGCAAGGGGGCTGGGGTTTTTTCTTCTCTGTGGGCTGGGGTTTTTTTTCTTCTGTTTTATATACCTGTCAGGAAACTACTGAAGCCTTTCTACAGGGATTAAAAAAGTAATAAAAGCAAAATTCAAATACGTCACTGCTTTATGTAAACCAGAGTTTTAATATGATGAACAGCAACAGCTAGCCTTTAGGTATGAATATTCAACTGCTAAGGGCTTCAGCATCAAGTACCAATGTGGGCATTCATCCCCACTGCTCTTTCCCGTAGTGTTTCCATGTAATTTATTTACTTTATTAAAGACACCGACTCTAATCTGACAGCATTTGCAATCTGCCAAAGTGTAAAGCTGTCACCAGCTACGTTTACATTTATAGAGTATCTGCATAGCTGTACAGGAGGTGAAAAAAGTCGATATAAACCTATGTCAGTGAAGATGGGATTTTGCGTACAAAATCTTGCAAAACAGTTTTATCAAATTTTGGGCTGTCCTTGGCACTGGACGAGAACTGGAAAAGTTTATGAGGAAACAAATGACAAAATTTTCAGTCAGTTTATTATAGGACAAAGTACAGGTAGCAAGCTAGCCACTCACATGTTGAAACCCTAAACACTGCCTAGAACATGTTGCTAAATTGTCATTCTCATTCAGAGGCTTCCTATATGTTTTTCATGGGTGGAACCTGCTTTTCTTCCCAGATTAGACTTGAAAATAAAGTTTTACTGTCTTGATTTCATTGTTGTGACACCTGAAGAAGAGAAAACCCAAACAACTGAAAAATCCCAAACAATTTTATGAAATATAAAGATCAGATTTGTGTTTTAGGTGTGTTGTGTGTTTGTTTTTTTTAATTTTTGGGTATATTTATTTTTGTGGGTTGTTTTCTTTTTTGTGATGCCTTTGCTAAAGATGAAACTGTGCTCCTTCAATGCAGTATGAGTTAAAGTAAGGGCAACATCCATGACAGGCCAAGCCTCAGGCAGGATATTATTTTTCCAACTGCTGTTATTTACTCCATGTGGGCTTTTATTGCCTGTGGATCAGCAAAGATGGAATAGCTGTGCACTGGGTTTTAGTGCTGCTTCTCTATGTTTGTGTTTGGAGAGATGCTACCCTTCAATGTTAGTTTATGCCCTCCTGAAATATTCCAGTGATATTCATAATATGGCTTGGTATGAAGATAACTGAAATTTAAACCTCTGGAAAGTAAGAAATAATATGTAATGCTATATATTGCATGGGTATGTATAGTTTTTGGATTGCAATGGAGAAACTGCTTGGCAAAACATCGAATTGGTCAGAGCACATAGCGGCAGTAGTCCTGGGGGGATCCCGACAGGGTGCAAGATGTGGACATGACTCAATGATAAAAGCTGTTAAGATGAGGGCTGTTCTGGTGAACTGTATTACAAAGCAGAATATGATGCTAGATCAGCGTGGAGCAGCTCTGCCTAATTGTGAATGAATCGGTATTGGGCTAATAAGAAGGAGAATGTTGGGGAAAGTGGAAGTAGTGGTCTGATGTTGCAGGCCAGAAAATGGAAGATGAGACAGAGATCTCCTCTCACACACAAAATTGTGAATGCTGTGCAAAAAAATGCTTCAGATTCTAGAATACAGAGCTTGTCTATGAATCTTCCATCTGGTGACATTAGCAAGTATAAATTGAACGTTGCACTGGGGGGCCATAAATCCAAATCCATTGTGGTAAATTACCCTAGATGAGGGAGTAACGTGGGAATTACATAGCATCACGGCAGCTTTTTTAGTTGCAATTTTCACAATGTTTGCATCTACAATCATAATTAGTTGCTAATATTAATGTTTCTATTAAAAGATATTTAATTCAATGGGAATTTCTTAAAACGTGTGGCTGGTTTTGCTAGATAGGATTGTGAGACTTTGCAGAAAGTATGGTGACAGGAAACTGAAACTTTGGGAAACAGGAGATAAAGCATAAACCACCATGCTGACACACCCTTAATTTACCCACAGTTAGCTTTACTTAGAAGGTTGAAATAAGTGTGCTTTGTATTGTAATGAGAATTTATGTAAATTTGTTCCAGGCTCACTAATTAAGTACCACTTGAAATTAATGATTGTTTTATGCTGAAAGCATATTTATGTGTTTTGTTTTGTGGTTTTGTTGGTTTTTTGTTTTTTGTGGGTTTTTTTTGTTTTTTTTTTATTGTGGCAGGGGATAGTCCAACATGAATATTTATTAAAACTTTTCAAGTTACTTAACATTTTACATGTTGCTTCTTTATTAATGTCTTTCAGTAATTTGTTTTTCTCATATCTTTTTTAGAGCGGGTATGCAATATCAGATTTGTGGTACAACACTCAGATTGTTTGATCAAAAAACTATAAAATGTAGGGCCCTGAGAAAAGTGTGTGGTGGTGGGTTGGGTTTTTTTTGGTTTTTTTGTTTAGTTTAAAGATGTATAGATTACCTGTGTAATTTATGGAGTAGACTTTTGGTTGGTTTTTTGTTGGTTGGTTGTTTTTTTTCCCTTGGAAGCCTCTGATATCAGACTATGGGCGTTAAAAATGCTGTGTTTTTTGATGTATGTCTAGATAATGTCATTTATTAACAATTTCGAATAAGCAGTATTTAACTTCTCAATTTGCAATCCTTTTTATTGCAAGTGGAACAGATTCTTAATAAAGACGTTTTGTAGATGCATTTTTTTAACGTGGAAAAATGTTTGTATATCAATTGCAGTTGTCCTCATTGGAATAGCAGATGTAATTTTTTGCTACGTGAGTTAACATTTTTTTATAAAAGATGATTTACCAAAGGAAAATATTAGTCCTGCGATACTATAATTCATCCCTTACTCTGCTGACAAATATTAAGCATTGGTTTATTTTCACTGTGTGCCTGCATACATTTTAAAGAAATACATATTATACATATAACCATACTTATACATTTTTTCAGTCACAAGAGAAGGCTGCAGAGAGTCAAATTTAAAACTTATCACAAACATTCTCTGGGAATGTTTGATATTGACTAAAGTCAAGACTGTGCAGTATACCCTCTGCGTATTTAGCTCTATCAGGCAAAAGGATATAGTGACTGTGCTAAAGTTGAGATTAAATCATTTTTACTTCTAAAACCTTTGTGTCTGCTGATGTTTAAATTATGTCATCGGAGGCCATTCTGCAGTGGCACACTCTGATGGATTAACTGCTGTGTAGATGTTCACTTGTTGCTGAGGAGCAGGGCATAAGAACAGGGAGGACTTTGTAGAGCAATGGTTTCCAGGTGATAGCCACGCTGGCTATCTACCAATACTGATGCAAAATGAGTATTCCTTAAACTGCACAACCGATGTGCTAGGCAGCATACTAATTTAAAAGATAAATGGGAAATTTGACTTTGGATTTTGGCTCTGGATTTTGGTTTTTAATTTCTTAGACTTAAATGCAACGCTGCTTTGCCTTTTGCTTGCATAAAGGTTGAAGCTCCCATGGTGAGGAATTTTTGGCAACAAATGATGAGGTATTGTGTCGGGTAGATATAGCAGGCAAAAAGACTGTTCAATCAGAAAGCAATCAAAAACTGTGGAGTTACTGCAACTACTTTAGCTCAAGGTGCTTAGAAAACAAAGTATTAAATAACTTTCCAAAAATAAACTTAAAAATAGAAAAAAAATGTTACCCCTTACCGTGGCTGCTCAAGTTGTGACAAAATGCTACTTGCTTTCTAGGGTTTGGTGTTGCCAAGCACTTTTATTTGCATTCATCATGGTGTAAATGCAGGATGTGTTAGTGCTATTGTATCCTGTTCCTGTAAGTTTGGTTTGACTGTTTTTGAAGGAAAGGACTAAGATAATATAAATTCACAAAGTGCCTTTTATAAATGAACATGAGATCATTTTTCAGCAATGTATGCATTTTTTCAAGTATAAAGTTAAGACCTGATTCTGCAAATACATATGATTTAAATCTGGTGATGCATCCCAGTCAACCCTCAGTCCCAATGACATTACTTTGTATTGATTTACCTTGATTCTTATTAAAGTTGATAAGCTTATGGGAAGCTTATGGGATTTGTCAGAGGACTTGCTGGAAATGCAAAATATGCAGTTATGAGAACACTTACCTAGAAATAAATAAATGTTTATTAAAATGATAAATTATTAAAAATTGAAATAAAGCAAACTACTAAAATAATTTATATTGTGTAAGCAGATGAAATAACTCGCATATGAAAAATGTGGAAGAATGAAAAGAGCATTAACCACAGAGTCTTGATGCAATTGCCTGTAAGCATGGGAAATTGCAATATCCAGCCCTATTGAAAGAGCTGGAAAGTCAAACTAGAAAAGTATAAAACTTAAAGCAGGAGATAGTTATAATGGCGTATGAAACATCACAGAAGGTATGGATATCAGTGGTAGTAATGAAGCTTCATTGGAAAGAAATACTTAGGCCTGGTGAGGGTGTCCTCTGCTGTAGCAGTGGCTGAAGGCAGAATGTGCAATGTGAAATGGAAAGAATTCCAAAGCCTGAGGAAAGATTTATATTGTTTCATTGCAAAATTCAAAAACAAGACAGAAAATATTTATAACTCTAGTCTTTGACTTCTGAGGTAGGAAGAGGTAACATTTTTTTGTGTTAACTGATGTTTGGGAAAGTCATGCCAGCCTTGCTTTAGGGCTGAAGTAGGAGTGACAGCTCTACAACTAAGTGCTGTTGAGAACAGTTCTGAGCTTTTCATGCTTGTGTTAAATCATGTTACAATTTCAGTGAAAAGGAAGTTGGAACCTGTGTGACAGAGAGAAATATTAGCAAAGGGAGTGGTGATAATTTTGCTAGCCTCCATAAGAAAGGTAGTTATTGTTTGTGCATCACTGAAGATCGTTTGTATTCCTACATCATCCCAGCAGCAGTGGTACTTTATTTTTGCCAGTAGCTCATTTATTGAATTTAATTTATTTTTTTCTTTTACATGCCCATGCAGGTGGGTCAGTCAGGAGTGTGATTCCAGTGTCCTTGTGACACAGCACCTCACAAATAAATCTTCCGTGTACAAAAAAACCTCAGTTGGGCATTTAACATCAACAGAAGAAGCTTGATGTAATAATATCTAAACTAAATTTTCATAGTGTATATAGATACTAGAACAACAGAGAGCCTCTGATAGGGGTATTATATAGGAAAAGGTTACAAAAAATCGGGTTAATTGGAAAAAACCTTCTGGGCTGAATAAAATAGAATTAATGAGTTTGGTTTCATACTTCTATTAATCTTAATGAATTTTCTGGAGAAAAACTTGCATTATTTTTATTATTTTTCATATGTATTATGAATAAATTATATGTACACATTATTAAGAGTTAATGCCTTCTACACTATTTCTTTACTACAAGACAGTGTAAAACACTGAAAAATTATCTCTGGGAGATTTCTGCACATTTCAGGTTTCATATCAACTTAGTTTAAAAGATTTTGTGTTGCCTCAGCAGCTTATTCATTATGCCTACTGCTAAGAGGATAAAACTGATTAACAGATTAGTAATAATTTAGTATTTTGGTAAGTCTAATAGCAACGTGGACAGTTTTTTTTTCCTTTACATTCAAATAGGATTCTAGGGTTGCAGACAATGATATCATTTAACTTGTGTCATGAAATTGTCAAACTTGACTTTTAAGAAGATTTGGCTTTCTGGCCCTGGGGCTTTAGTTAGTAAAACTATCCAAAAGATACATTTCTTTGAAGATAAGGAATCCTCTTAAAATATGTAACCTGACTCTCTTCCTAGTGACCTAATATTCCCTTCTGGTATCTTGCCTTTTGCTTAGTCTTTTCCTTCTGTTCAACATCTTGATATATATGTAGGCTACTCCTATTTTCTCTTTCCAGTTCATTAAGACAGATTAACCAAAAAAAGCTTAGTCTCATCCCATAAGATACACTATCCATTTTTCTAATCATATTAGTTTTATCTTCTTTCCACCTAATAAATTTGATTATTGATTGATTGATGGACAGTGGAGTGTAGGGATTATGCATCATACCCACCCTGAAGCCATGCCAGTGCTTTGTACCATGGCATGAAGAGACCACTCTCTATTGAATATGCCTAAAACCTAAGGTATAGATTCTTTTAGGGGCACAGCTCCATTTTCATACATAGGTTCTATATTTGGTTAAGGTTAAATGCAACACTGCACTTGATACAAGTCTGTACAGTTAGAATATCGGTGATTATCAGACCTTGTATGCTCATGTGACATGTTTTGGAAAAGGTGTTACTGTCTGGGCTCTGTTTTGCTATAAATTAGCACAAATATTTTGATTTCCCTACAAATAATTGTTGTTATTTGACTTCTAAAATCTAGTTCAAAATGCTCTTTTATGATGCATTTTCTGTTGGATGTGAGGTCAACTGGCCACTGATAAACAATGTAACAGCATGTTTCCACCGGATATGATGAGGCAGAGTGTTGGTATCTAATTTAGTAAGTAATTGTGGACGCAGGAGTTGTCTCTGAAGGAGTTTATGGTGAGTTCAAAAGAGGGTGAAAGAGGTTGCTTGACATGATGTGTTCCTCTTCCGAGTCACCAGTCTAAACGGTTTTGCCATCAGTATTTTACAACTTCTGTTTGACTTGATAGAGAGGGCAGGAGTGTCTCTGGATTGTACTGGTAATGCACGTGAAGTGTATGAGATGACAGCAAGAATCTCATGAAACCTAGTTTTCCAGTGTGTTTCATAAAAAAAAAAAATAATAAATTACAGTGGTAGAAATAAATCATAGTGGTAGAAATAAAAGTTGTTGATGGCTTGTAGGCTTTTATCAGACATCAGGGTGCAGGTTCTGGGAAGTCCCTGTCCTTTTTCACAATCTATAAGAGCACTATATTGTCTTACATTTTTCTCCCATCCAGTCCTGGGATACTTGTAGCAACTTGTAGTTGCTAAAAGCCATATAAAAGATACCATTGCCTAGCCAGGTCTGGTAGCTAGACTTTATCAGTAAATTAAAAGACAAAAAAAAAAATTTGTTTTTTGGTGCTGAAGGAATATATTATCTGTTATACCAGGTAGCAATGCATAAAGGAAGTAACTGGTAATTAGAAAAAACATGACACACATGAAACAGGCAAATATAAGTAACAACCTAAGAAGGATTTGAATTTGAACTGCTACCAGTAGTCTTTGATTATACTATAATTGTGGGTATAACGTGAAGTATGCTTTCTTCTTCACTTGCAGGCCTCTCAAAGAACGCTGGTTGGATGGCATAGTCTAAAAGGCTCCTTTCTGCCCTCCTTTAGGTGTAGGAGAGACTGGAGTAGTTGCTGGATATGGGACCCAGATCCTCTTTCATTGTAGTACTGGAATCAGTGTTCAGGGAATTCTGTGCCTTTCTCATCACACTCAATTCACTGGCCTTGGCCTGTTCTTGTTTTTAAAATTTGTCCTTCATATTCCGTCCTCATTTTTTTCCCTCCAATCATAATTGTGAGGGTTAAACAATTAGAATCAATTAGTAAAAATAATCTACGTAGCAAGTTTGCAGTTTTTTCATTAGAAAAATGAGACCATTCTGACATGGTGACCTACTCAAGCCACTGTAAAGAGATGTATTGTATGCTAGTATAAAGACATGAGATCATCTTTTTTAGGAAAGAAAAAATAATTGTTAAAGGTATAGATTTTAATGTGTTCTCATTTAATTTCAGTGATCACTTTGCTATGGCACTTTTATTTATTTCCAAATCTCAAGGGAAGGCATTCATGTAAAATGATGCTGATACATGGTGAGTTATTTAGCCATTGTGGTTGGCAGGCGTGGGACTCTGTGGTTTAGTGGCTTCTTATATCTTTGTGCAGGCACAGACTTTGGAGGAAAGAGAAGGGGGGTAAGGAGAGATGCATGTGTTTCCTGATGGTTATGTTTTTATTCAAAATGCAGTTGACAAGTTTTTTCCACTAATTTGCTTCTTGCTATTTTGAAATTTTCTTAAAGACCCTGTTTCAGAGATGACTGCTGCATTTGAAATACAGGATTGGATGTCTCTTTGAAATGCCATTCTGTTTAGAAAGAACACCTACCATTTAAGTAAAATTATAGTGCTCTGAAAGCAAAAAAAAAAAGTCTTTTGTCACTCCTGTATATTTATGCATATTTCATTTTAACCAGGAGGACTTTTTTCCAGTTTGGCAGAAGTAATCATTGGCAGAATGATTTTTTACTTTTTTAAATACCAGTGTGAAGAGTTCACTTTCTGTTTAAAAATTCCTCTTCATAGCATAGTTGGAGGGGGGAGAGAGGGAGAGAAGTTTGTTTGTTTTTTCTTTCAGCTCTTTTGTAAATACAACTATTCAGGATCAGGTGATTCCATTGTTCTGGTTGTTGCGCTTTTGGGTGAAATCAAGTGCTTTTCTCTCAAAACCAGCTGTAGTTCAGGGGAAAGGGAGGTGGGAGGATACTGTGGTGAGGGGAAGTTGGCATGGACTCTTTGGTTCTTAAACCCAGTAGGCAGATAGGCAGCCCAGACATTTTTTCTGAGAAAACCACTTCAGACTGGTCATTTTCTTCCACTGTTGTGGTTGTAAAAACTCTAGAGCAAAAAAGGAACTGTCCTGTATTTAAGACAAGAGATTTAACAAAATATCGTCAAGTTTGCAACTTGGAATTATTTTGTGTAATGTTGAAGAACAACAGATTTATTATCATAGAATCATAGAATGGTTAGAGTTGGAAGGGACCTTAAAGATCATATAGTTCCAATCCTTCTGCCCTGGGCAGGGATGCCTCCCACTAGATCGTGTTGCTCAAAGCCCCATCCAGCCTGGCCTTGAACACCTCCAGGGATGGGGCAGCCACGACTTCCCTGGGCAGCCTGTTCCAGTGTCTCGTCCCTTCCTCGTATCTCATCTAAGTCTCCCCTCTTTCAGTTTAAAGTTTAAAATTATCATTGCACTGAAGAGCATTAAACATTTTATCGTTTTCCCTTCCCAAGAAAATAAAAACAAATAGCTGCAATGAAGATTTCTAGACTAGTCATTTAATTATCTTTGAAGTGGTTGAAATTGGAAGCCCTACCTTGTATATCTATAGTTTGTGTTTTATCATAAGAAATAATTTACAACTTCTGAAATGTAATTTTTTTGAAGTAGTGAATTTTTGTGCTTTCTGAAGATGATCTGCACAGACTTCCGTAGGCTGTAAACAGATTCTTGCTGCAACCAGGTTTGTGGTTGTGGGTTAAGATGTTCTACAGTCTCTAATCAGATAGGTCCAAAGAAAGACCAGTGGGCGGTAAAGAGGGAATGGTCAGAAACCAGTATGCACAACTTGCATGTAATTTGAATGTGCACCTGTCTGTGGATATGAAATCCACTTATGTGCCTACAGAACTTTTTCAGACCCCAGTAATTTGTTTTATATTCATATTTGATTCTCTGTAATAATATGAACATTTAGTATTTACGTTGTTCTGCTTTCTTTTTGCTATACGTTGATTTTCTTGTTCTCATTTTACTGGATTTACAGTTTATTTGTGAATAATAAAAACCTCCTTCTGTGCTTAGGTGAGACAATAGTGGAAATGATGTTGCTGGTGAATCATTTGGTGAGGAAAATACAATTGATTGTACAGAACAAAACTTCTGCTTGCATGCATCCTCTTAACAGACAGTTATGTGTTTCTTTCCATTTGACTTTTCAAGCTTTTTAATTATATTGTTGGTTTTACCGTGGTGTACAAATGGTCAGCACAAGAAGAAGAAGAAATGAATCTGAAGCAAGAGAATCTTGTTCCTAAAAGTCAATTTTAACTTGCCATGAATACGAGCAATTACCAGATGCTTTTAAAAATCACGGCCTCGGTCATTTAACCTGTTGAAAATTCCCAAAATTCAACTTGATCTGCATTATATCCAGTTTCAAGTGCCTATTTACCTGTTCAGAGCATAGCAATTAATAATCAATGCATGCTTCTAATGGTGTACTGCGTAAAGTGAATCAAAGGTGACATAAACTATTCTTTGGTGATTGCTGTAGGCTTCTGAAATGTCATTTGTTATTGTTGAAGCCATACATGTTGGCAGTTCAAGATAGCGTGCTGGATCACTGTACTCAGATCAGTGCTTATTTGAAATGTTTGTAGCTTTGTTCTCACACAGTTGTGCACTCACTGGCTTTAGAGGCAAGAAATAATTGAGGTGAAATTACCTGCTGCTAATACATAATTAGTTAAGTAAAAGTATTTGTTGCTGTGAGGAAAAAAGAGAAGCTGTTCAAGAAGCACAAATATTATCTCTAAAGTACTTTCATAAACACTGCAAGGAAAAAAACTCCTTAATTTTATCTTTGCAGTTGCAGAGGATCTGATACAATGAGGGGAATGTGTTTGTAATAATTTTTATAGCACATTATTTCACGACTTAGTGATGCATAGTAAGAATGCTGCCACTTGTAGAGAATCAAAACCATTGAGTCTATCATGGAAAAATACTTAGATTTATGTTTCTAAATGATCATTACATATTTTTATGATCACAGTGACCCCTTCAGTGCCTGAGGAATGGGTAAGAATGTTGGGAGCTGGGCAGAGCAAAGGCTGTTAAGTTGCATGTGGGTAGTGAGCACGCAGCAGGAGATGTTTGTGTCTGGAGCACCTTGAGGTTCAATACAGGGCATGGGATACTTACTGGGTAAGTGTCACATGTAAAGGATACAGAGCAGAACCACCCACTGCAGCTGGCCTGTCTTGGTTTGGGCTCTGGCATATTCCCTGAATCCTGAACCAGCCAGGAGTCTGTTCCTTGTGGAACATTGAGAATTCATGGCTCCCTGGAGCACTTGGGAGAAATGAATGTGATCAGAGATAAATGGATTGACCACCACTGGGTTTGAATGCAAAAATGGAATTACTGCTTTTTAGTTACATGTCACTTCACTTGCCTCTTTCTTTCGCTGTATAAGAAAAAAGAGAGGGGTGGGGGGAGAGAATTTGAAAATTCAACCAACAAAACTCAAAAGATTTTTTTTTTTTTTGTCTTGCTAAAGAAAAGATGACTGTCTTGGCAAACAGCTTAACTGAGTTACTGGGTTTTAAAATCGTGATGTATAAGGCTGACCATGTACCCTCTATTTTCGTCTCATCACAAGTTAGTGTCCTAACATTTTTTTACTCCGCATTTGTAGGGTCATGCAGTTTACGTGATGTAAAGGTTTTTGCCCTCTTTGGTTAGGAACCTTATTGCGAGCCTTCCTGCTTCTGATCTATTGCAAAAGGCTACGAAGTTCCACGAGAACTGAATTCTGTGTATTCCTCTGTAATATCTGAGGTCTTGTTCACTCAGCTGCTGGTAATACAATCTCCTGCTCCCTGCAGACTTCTAGTTGCTAGGAACTTCGGGTATTAAGTGTCTGGCTCTTCACCCCCGGCTGGCTGGGTGCCAAATGGCTGCGACTTCAAGCAAATGAGATTATTTTACAATGACTCGTTTGTTATTAGAACTTAGAAGGGTTTCTTTACATGTTAGATGAAGGTCTGAAAAGTTTTCTTAGTTTAATGTGACAGCTGCCTTTCCCGTGGCAGGAACAGAATTTTTATTTTGCTTGTAGCGCTCCTCAAAATATTGTGGTTTGTGCCAAAGACTTCAGTTTCTTTATAAAAGGCAGGAAGCCATAATTTCTTTGCTGTAAGCAATGTATTTTTAATATGGTATTCTATATGAAATTACACTGTGAACCAGTAGCTTCAAGGAGCTGATTTACCTTTTTTTCTTGTTATAAACTTCTTTTCTGCAGCATTTATAATTTAACAGTTTGGACTTTAAATAAGAAAAAAAAAATCATAATCTTATATCTTTATTTTATGTCCTTGTTTAAGCCATTGTTAAGAAAATGACTTTAAAAAAAACAAGCTCACCATGTTTTCTTAAAATTCCAGCATTAATTGTGGAACGCAGTTCTGCAACTGAAAATGGTAGCACTGTACAATGAATAAGAAGTACATTAAAGTTGTTTTTTTTAAAAAGCATTGAGTGATGCTGATTTTGTAAGAAGGCAGGAGCCAGCATTTGAAACTAGATTTTCAGAAGCATGATTAAGTCAAAATGTATTCACAAAAGCATTTCTAATTTGTTTAGCACCAGGAGAACTTCAGTACCCTAAAAAACAATAGGGGACCTAAGTAAAGTCCAGCATCAGAGGGACAAGAGCCATGAAAAGAGTTTCAGTCACTTTTTGACTCTGAGAAAAATACTGTTGGATATTGATCCCATTGTATGAGAAGAGATGAGATTTAGTGAGTGTTAAATTCTGTACTGGAAAAATTAAACGCTTAAGTATTGGAAGATGAGTGGAGAGTTCAAGATGAGCAAACCCATGCAGGAATTTAGGATTGATAGTGTGTTCATTTCATCTGTTAGAGAGATGATTTCTAAGATCCACATCCCAGATATATTAAACTAAATCAACTTTTGTCTTGATTTTTAAAAATATTCTTGAGGCAGATAGGTTGGACTGAAATTAAACTGTCAAATAAACTGTCAGTACTAGTTGGATGGGGGTGGACATGTATTCATGAGATGCAAAAACTTCCCTTGCAAAATGTGTCAGCTTTGTAAGGTTGCAGAGGAGCTCTACACAACAGTTCAGGATGAAAAAATGGGGAAGCATTTCTCCGGTTGAACTTACAATGAGAATTTTATATAATCAGAAAGGAAAGTCATAGGGATGTGACTTTCAGAAAGGAATGCTATACTGTAGGAATGTGCCTTATATAGTGTATTTTTTTTTTTACTCTAAACCACAAGTAGTTTTTTTCTTGTGTCTTTCAGAAAATGCAAGTCATAGATACAAGGGTAGAAAGATCCCAAAAGGCCTTCCCCTCTCCATGTCCCGATCAACTCTATCTGTAGCCTTCTTCTCTGAGAACCTACAAAAAGTCGTTGGCAGTTTTTAAGCTATCCTTAATTAATATTTAAGTTAAATCCGTTTTGTATAAACTCCTTGCTGTCTAACAGAATTTTAAGACTGTCAAAGACTTTCATCTATCTTCTTTCCCCCAGTCATTCCTTAGCTTTTTTAATCTTTCCTTTTATATCATATTTTACAGTAGTCTTTTTTCTTTTTTTAATACTGTTCTTTGACTGTCTCTGAGCACCCAGAACTAGGCAGTGTTACATCAGAGGTCTTCTCAATGCCAAAACCAAGTGGCAGGATAGTGTCAGATACCTGTTATTAGATATTAGATACCTGTTTTGCCATCCTGGAACTATATAAAAATGAAAAAGAAGCTCTGAGGAGAGTCCCAAGAAAGCTGTTAGGTTTCTGTGGTTAGCCTGACTGTGAGTGGTGCTGCTGATTAAGAGAGCATGGCATTATGGCAATTTTGTTCTAATATTTTTGGGGGTAAGAAAGGCCATAGGAGCTATCTGAATGAATTCCTTTCAAACAGATAATCTTTTTTTAAAAACAAAAATCCGATAATGTGGATATAGCCATATTTGTTTTCCAGTGAACACTTGTTTTAGCTACTTCAAATAAGCAAAAAAAAAAAAAAAAAAGAATTGGACCAGCAAAATAATTATTGTGTAGTCTAATTCTACATAGTCTCAGCTGCGAGAAATTGGACCTTGCTGTTTTTTTGCCTGCAAGGCAAGTGAATCAATAGATAATCAGATTTCACTTTCTCATACTGATGCTTATCAAAAATGATCAAATCACATCCTGACCTTCCTTTAGAAATTAAACAGTTTAATCCCCTGCTGTCACTTACAGGAGAGTATGTCTTTCGGTTCCATAATTATTCTATCATTCTTCCATGAATCCTTTCTCTGGTGTCCTACTGTTTTGAATTTTAAATGCTACGTATGAGTAGAGACTTCCAGTTGCAGTTGCATCAGCACCAAAAGCAGAGGTAATAAATCCATATGTTTCTTTGGTATTCCCCAGTTTGTGGCAAATGCAATTTGCTAAGAGTGCATGTTCATGTAATTACCCACTACACTAGGTAAATTTCATCATTGCTTTTTCAGAATAGAGTCCCTGTTACATCAGAGCACCTTGCATTCCATGTTTCCAGGGGCCTGACATAATATTTTGCAGAGTCTGACTTTCTGTTGCTGTTAAGTTACACTTGTTCAGTCTCCTCCAAGTTATCTAGTTTTTCCCTAAGCCAAGGTGGTAGTGCAACAGCTGTACTCTCCTTCATGTTTTCACTTGTTGAACTGTGTATCTTTTGTTCCATTATTTTGGGAAGTCTACAGTGAGGCAGGTAGCTCTGTTTTCCGTTTTAAAAAGATGCACATTATTTCTCCTCCTCTTGATTGCTCCAGAACCCAACCATTGACTTCACAGCTTTTTCAGTTTTGCTTCAAAGTTTTTTGGACATGCCAATGTATGTGTGCAGCTTCAGTGAGTTTTCTTAGACATTTATATCAATAGGTATTATACTAAAAAATATTTCTTTTTTAATACCTAGTATTGACCCTTCCCAAAATGAAGGGGGTGCGTGTGTGTGGAAGGAAAGTGATCAATAAATATTTATCGTGGTAGGATTGTTATAGTTCTTTGTCCCTAAAATTGTAGCACAACTTCTAATGTGCGTTATGTGTACTTCTGCGTATCATCTGGCTTTCCTTTGTGGTTTTATACACCACTTAAGTTTCTATTTATATCTGTTGTTATCAACTTTGTTTTGAACATAATTTTTCTGTATGTATGAGATATATACTTTAAAGATCCTCTTGCAACCCAGCAATTTCTGTGTTTAGTGCATTTATTTTTTGAAATAAATTCAAAAAAATAATTAAGCTTAAGGTTTGTTCACATGCTTCTCTATAAATGATTTTCCTAGTCCTGTGAGAGTGTTCCTAGATTCACAGAAGACTTAAACATATGTTTAATCTTTATGCCTGAGTGTGCTGAGAGATTTTCCTTCAGTGCTTACGTGTTACTAAAGAATGTACTGGATGCAAATGGGAACACAGCAGCTACAAGCACTTTTGTTAAGAAACAATATTGCTGACAAGATGTTTGGGGAGGGGAATCTTAGTTTAGGCATTTACTCTCAGGAGGATTTTTTATTTTTAATCTTTTAACTGCTTGGTTTCTGTTGAGTGCCCAATACAGAGACAGAAACTTTGTTGTGATCTGTTCGTCATCCAATAGATGCTTCAGTGGTTTCTGTTTCTTTAGTGATCTTGTCATCTTGTCCTAGCCTAATGATTTGGGCTGTGTTTGAAAAGTTGTACAGTCCAGCTTTCAAACTTTCAGGTAGGAAGGCCTAGAAACCCAAATGACCTCTTCCTGAGTGGCTCACTATCTAGAAATCTATATATATAATCTTTCTAGTACTATTATGTAAAAGCTGCCCTTTTTTTTTTTGTCTTATTAAAAATAAAATTAAAAAATCATGCTGTTCTCCCATCCAGAAACAGGTGTTTGGCAAGGAAAATCCTTTTGGGTGTTGTTGACAATGCATCCCAAACCTCCCATCACACGCCTTACCAAGATCTGAAGAGATGCTAAATTTGCATAAAGCAATCGTTTACAGACATTTCTGAACTAATGTTCTTCACTGGCTGTTCTGAACAGTTTTAGTATTTTGGCTTTTCTAAGCTACATTTTGAATGGGGAATTAATGAGTACAACATGATATGAGTTCTTATTGGTAAGTTAGTCCTCTAACCCCCTGTGCAGGCCTGGTTCTAGGAATGTGTGCTCCTGCTGAACTGATGTCCAACATAAGCATCTTCAGCCTTTTCTCCTGCTATAATCTCCTACTGATTATATTCATTCAGGGATTATGGAACCCAATAATCCTGTTATTTGGTGTTGTCTTTTTATCCTTTCTTAATGAGGATCTTAGTTATTAATAAATAGAAGTAAAATAGATACCTGACTAAGGAGCAAACTACTTGTTGGTACTAAAGGTTGAACTAACATGCTGCTTATACTTAAAAAAAAATAATTCATGTTTCTATCTGTCTGTGTAGTCTCTTGAGTTATGTACCTGACTGAGCCTCCTTAATTAATGTAATGCTTGCTTAGCGATAGCAAGAACATATCTGGTGGTAAACTGTTTCAGAAATAGGAGGGAGGGGTGGGGGTTGGTTGGTTGTTTTTAAATACTGTGTAGAATTGGCTCTGGAATTGGTTTCTTTTCGTCTTTCTTAAACTAGGAGTTTGTTTTCCTGCATGTAGTATAGGGCATAAAATTAGTGAGACTTCAGCTTCAGAAGCTTGTGAGCAAGGGACTCTTTGGTCACAGTCTTAAATACATATACGTTTGTTTTTTTTTTTTTAAGTAAAGGAACTAGGAAAAATACTTGATTTTGTTAGGGATTCATCATCCTTTTTCTGCCTATTCCCTGAAGGGCATGAAAATTTCTGCTCCAGTTTTCAACCTCCTTGGTGAGAACTGCAATCTGTTCGTGAAGCATCTCCGTAAATGAGTGCCTGTCAACGATCTGACACCGTTGTTGTCACGTTCTTCTCCTAAACATTTCACAGGAAGCTCCATAATTCTGTACTGGGCTGGACAGTGTTGGGCTGCACAAAGAATGCATACTGGAACTATGGGAGCCTTTCTGCTGAGGTCCCTGTGTTGCCTTGGAAAGAGAAATGTGGTATTAATGGATCAGTGTTAGCAGAACAGGGGTCCCAAACTTGCAGTATGAAATAATGGAGAAAACACAAACTGTTAGTGCTTTCCTTCAGGGCTTCTTCTGGTGAAAATTTTCAGGGAGATTAAGCAGTGTATGCAGATGTGGTGCATATAATGATTCTTTTGCCTGCCACGGGATACAGAGGGCAGTTTCTCTTTTGAGGTTCATTGTTTGTTTATTATGATTACTTTTCTAAATTTTTCTGTTGATTTAACCACTTAATCTACATGATAGAGAAGTGTGTTTTGATTTGCATGGCACATGAACTTCTGGAATTTTTATGATTTTATGAAAATCAGAGCATATAGAGGAAAAGAAAGCTATCAGGAGTAGTCAACATGGATTTACCAAGGGGAAGTCATGTCAGACTAACTTGATAGCTTTCTATGATGGCATGACTGGTTGGATAGATGAGAAGAGGGCGGTGGATGTTGTCTACCTTGACTTCAGCAAGGCTTTTGACACTGTCTCCCACAGCATCCTCATAGCTAAGCTTAGGAAGTGTGGGTTAGATGAATGGACAGTTAAGTGGATTGAAAACTGGCTGTAAGACAGAGCTCAGAGAGTCCTAATTAGGGGCACAGAATCCAGCTGGAAGTCTGTAACAAGTGGTGTTCCCCAGGGGTCAGTACTGGGTCCAGTCCTCTTCAATATATTCATTAATGATCTGGATGAAGGGATGGAATGTACCCTCAGTAAGTTTGCTGATGACCCAAAACTAGGAGGGGGGGCCTGACACCCCAGAAGGCTGTGCCACCATCCAGAGAGACCTGGACAGGCTGGAGAGATGGGCTAAGAGAAACCTAATGAAATTTAACAGGGGCAAGTGTAGGGTGCTGCACCTGGGGAGAAATGACACCAAGCACCAGTACAGGTTGGGGGCTCACCTGCTGGACCTGGGAGTTCTTGTGGACAATAGGATGACCGTGAGCCAGCAATGTGTCCTTGTGGCCAAGAAGGCCAATGGCATCCTGGGGTGCATCAAGAAGAGTGTGGCCAGCAGGCCAAGGGAGGTCATCCTGCCCCTCTACCCCATCTGGAGTACTGTGTCCAGTTCTGGGCTTCCCAGTTCAAGGACATGGAACTGCTGGAGAGTACAACAAAGAGCCACAAAGATGATTAAGGGCCTGGAAAGGAAGGGTGTCAGGAGGATGGGGTTGGTCTTTTCTCAGTGGTGCCCGTGGACAGGACAAGAGGAAATGGGCACAAACTTGAGTATAGGAAGTTCCACCTAAACATGAGGAGGAACTTCTTTACTGTGAGAGTGGTGGAGCACTGGACCAGGCTGTCCAGAGAGGTGGTGGAGTCTTCTTCTCTGAAGACATTCAAAACCTGCCTGGACAAGTTCCTGTGTAATGTGCTCTAGGTAGACCTGCTCTGGCAGGGGAGTTGGACTAGATGATCTCCAGAGGTCCCTTCCAATCCCATATAATTCTGTGTGGTAAAATTGAGTGTTTTCTCAATGTCTGAGTTATTGGACTTTTTCTTCCTTTACATCTGCTTGACTGCGTCATCTTCATTCCATTGAAAGCTGTAATAGATTATTCACAGAATACTGAGAAGGTAAGAGTAGAAAAACTAAGTCTTGGAGAAGGTGAATTGCATCTAAGAGTCAAAGGTTATTTTAAATTAAGGTAGTCTTTGCATCATTTTAGATAAAATCAGTTTTCAAGACATAATCAACATATATTTTTGGTAACCCATTAAATGCAGTAATTCAGAATGAAATACTTCCACAGAAGTCTCAATGAAAAAATAAATAAAATATTTTTAAGAGAAAGTTATATATCCCAAGAAAATGTCTTGTGGTAGCAGAAATAGTTACACTAATAATTATGCTAAAGATCTCTTTGTTTTAGAAATAGGTGTTATTATTTAATATTTTTCATGTTTAATTGCATTGATCTGTGGTGGGTTGCCTCCAGCCGGAAGCCACTTGCCAGACTCAGTTCAGGAGTAAAGAGAGAAAACTGTCTTTATGTATTAATTAAATGTATTAATTTTTGTCTTCCGCCCCAGTCTTTAGATTTCTTAAAATCACTAAAGCAATATTACCAGGAATCAGGATCAACAAAGTCACCATGGTTTTACTGAAGTTTTCAATTACAACCACGCAAGTGAAATTTAACAACCTTTTTGAGCTGTGTTTCTGATGTGTCAACTTTGCTTTCTGTTTGCTGTTGGGTAAAAGGCTCTATATTTGAAAAAAAAAAAAGCCATATAGTATTGTTAATATGCCTTTGTTTTTATTCTCTGCCTGTATCTCCTGCTGCCTCCCCCGAACTGGGAGTTTTTAAAGTCTGCATACAAGTAGCTTGAGCAAAGTGGTGTATATTTTTTGGTCAGTATTTTTGTGGTCAATGTATAGTGGTCAATATTTTTGGCAGTGAGCAATTTGAGTGACAGAAGGCAAGCCAACATGCGGTGGTGGGAGACACAGATAGCAAGAGAACATATTTGTTTAAAGATATTATGTAAAGGAAGCAATTCCTGCCCTGAACGGCCACAGGGAACAACCTGTACTGAAAGAGGCCGAGAAAAAGGTTGCTCAGAGGTCAGGCCAAAATAGCCCTGTTCCTACGTTTCCCCATGGCCATGTTTCATCTGTTTCATGGATATTTCTGTGAGGGAGCTCAGCTGTATTTTTCCTCTCTGGTCATTATTGTTCCATAGACTGCAGCTGCAGAAAAAGTTGTAGCTTGGTGCCAGTCCAAACTACAGTGTGTGTGGGCAAAGTATTCTTGAACTGAGAGAGGAGAAGGAATCTGATTTCTGAAGCAAGTCACTGCTGAAACAGAATTAGTGAAATACTTGTACATGCATATTTGTTATCTAAAATATTGTTTACATCATGAACATCTGAGTAAGAAGAGGAGCTGGTACCTGCAAGGTATCTCCACCTCATTCAAGGATGTTTCATGCTGTGCTCAGGACACTGATTTCAGTGCAATTAGTAATGTAATCCAATAGCTGAAAAAGTGTGCTTCTGTTTAAACTCAGTTTGCTTTAGTTTGTAGCAACTGTAGTAATGTATGTGAAGAAAGTTTTTGAATGCTAACTGACATTTTTTTACAACAAAACTGTGAAGTCTTGTAGTATTTTCTTTATGTTCATGATAGCTTTATGCTTGGTAAACACAGCCTTTTAAAAATCTCTTGAGTTCTGCAAGGGAGTTGATAATGACTGCCACAACTGAGAATTTAGGCAGTCCTCTTAGCATAAAATTCTCTGCTTCACAGTACCATGAATTTTCTGTGTTATAACCCCCATAGAGAAAGGAAATCCTGATATCTAAAATTAAAATGCATTGTTATTTACTTTGAAACAGTTGTATCAATGTAAGCCTATTTATTTATTTATTTTTAACATGTTGGGGTTAGGTCAACCTAACCTCTGTTTTTTAGCACTTAGGTTAAGTCAACAAACATTGAGTGTGACTAAACTACTCCCCATACTGTGAAGACATTGTTTAGCCCATGTGTGGTGGAGCATTATCTTTGTGCTGTGAAAGACTTTTGAGCTTTCTCAAGGTTCTTATTGCTGTTACAGTAATCACCAAGACTCCTCTAAAAGGAAGGCTTGACAAAATCTAACTAAGAAGAAAAAAACAGTTATCACTAAAAAAGGTGTAGTTTAGTTTATTATTAAGAAAAAGGCCAATGAAGACCGAAAAATTAAAAAGACAACTGTCATTACTTCCTTGAGTAAAGCAACAGAAACTATCCCTTAGAGGAAATGTGCAAAACTGTGGTAACATGCAAAAACACTGAAACAAGAATAGGACTTTTTTCCTTTTGCACCATTAGCATTGGGAATCCCCCTACCTGTTCTGTTACAAAAATGTGACAATTTTAGTATGTTGAAAGAAATAGTTTTGCAAAACAATCAGAGCAGCACACTTTTTCAACTATTGGATTAGATTACTAATTGCACTGAAATCAGCATCACTGTTTAGAGTATGTTTTCCAGCTCTTTGAGATAAAGTTCTTCATATGGACGAAATTTATTTCTCATCAGTTTTTAATTTGAGATATCTACTGAACTAATCTTCCAAATAATATTTGATAATAATTATTAAACCAAACAAGTGGGAGAGTTGACTCACCTTAAACAGTCTCACCTTTCCTTTTAGTTAATTTCTATTAGAAATTGTGCTTTACTACAGCAAAGAGGAAGGCTAAATACTTTCTCTATTTTAATAATAATAATATCATAGTAATTATTGAAGGCTTCCAAGTAATATTGGAAATAAACTATAATTTAGATATATCAGGTCTGAAAATAGATATATCAGGTTTGAAAATTCTGCTTCTTTAATAATTAAACCGTTTGATTGTCATAGTAATTGGACAGGTTTTAAACATCACCAATTTTTTGTTTTTGATCCCTATGTTGAGAACAGTCATTAATAAGACAGCACAGTTATGAATGTACGTAGTTCAGCTTGTGTCTGCATGTGAATGGTCACATGCCATTGAAATTATTGACTGATACAATGGATAATGGAGTAAATTAATCACAGAATACTTATAATTGGATGTTCTAGTTATTGAAATTTAGTATGACTGCAGGTTTTTTTCTAGTATCACTTGAAGTCTTTTAAAATTAAAACCCAGAATTTGCATAATCATTTGGCTTCTGTACAGTTATTAGTGAAATATTTTGGTGGGTTTTCTTGAGATGTTTATAGTTGCTAAGGGTAAAAACACTTCAATGATTGTTTCCGCTTTGGTATCTGCTGAGGAAGGGTTAGTGCTGAGCCTCCTTTTGCCCTGTGTTTTATAGATAATCTGCTGCCATAGTACCCACAAGCTGAGCCGTACCAACTTGTTACTTGAGAGATCCCAACTGGCAGTTTTTTAATCTGGAAAAGCAATTCTTTTTATATATATATTTTTTTTTTTTAATACTTTTTAAGTCTTACTGGTAGATAACGGGTAGATAACAGTTATGTGATATTTTCAGGAAATGAAAAAAGTGCACAACTTCAGTCTCTTACAGGTGACTTCAAATGCTAATAGTGTTTCCTGTTTTTTACCATAAAAGCTGCTACAACGTCATATAAAACATGTTCTATATGAATGTTCAGACAGCAGGCTTTAAGGCTTAATGTTTATACTTTTCCTAAATATTACACTTTTATTGAAGTAATATTACAGTACATGTAAGGAGGAACTATTGGCATAATATGAGACGCATTGTTGAAAAGTCAGGAGTGAGAATGCTGAAAACTGACATTTGGGTCTTTGTTGTACTTAATAAATAAGTAAATAAATAATATAAAAATTAGACTACTAGTAATGTAAAAATTAGCCATACTTTTGTTCAAAACTGTACCCATTTGTACCGGACAGTAAAGTTTTCAGCATCATGATTGTTAGGTCATATGGGGTTATCTACTTTATCCTTCTATCCCAACATAGAAATATTAGTTGTTGGATTCCTGACATTGGTTGACATTGTTCTCTTCAGTAATAGAGATTCACTTTCTTCAGCAAACAATAAGATCTTTTTAAAATTCTTAACCTTGCAAAGCTTTCCTTGTCTCCAGTCTAATTCTCTGTATTGTATCCCTTCCCGTGTGTTGGATTTGCTACTCCTTAATTTTCTGTGCAGAGGAGAAACAAATTGTTCTCTTTCTATCAGCACCAGTCTTTTATGTATTTGAAGACTGTAATCACTTATGTCCAGATCCCACACAGGAACTGCGTGTGTTTAGGCTAAAGAACCTTCTTTTTTATGGAGGATTTATCTAACATGATGTATCTTCCTAGTGGTCTTGCATATCCCTCATAAATTGACCTTAAGTAGCAAAGTTGAAAGTACAAGTTTGGAAAATTTATTAAAAAATACTCTCACCTCTTCCAGAACTTCAATGTCAACGGCAAAACAATTGTCAACTGATCTTCAGATGCGCTGAACTTTTCTTAGAATGATACATTTTGTAGTTTTAAGTGTCTTAGAAACATGCTTCTTTTTACACTGGAAAGTATCTAATCAATAATAACATCAAGACTTAAAATAATACTGACATTTTTTTTAATTGCTGGTCTGGAACCCAGACTTGTTTGTAAGTTTGTAAGTCATGTAAATTGTGTTAGAGAGCTGATCTTTCTCTCTCATGGGTTGGGGGAGCGGCAGGGGTGGCACTTGAAACGTACAACTAAACTGTGGCAGTTTAACAAGTTATTATATTATGCTGTAAAGGTCATTTGTCCTGTTTCAGTTGTAAACTAATGCACCTTAGATTAAACCACACTGAAAGCAGTTTAAGAGTATGCATTTTATTTCATACTTGGAGTAGGCAACCAATGTGTTGGTTGGACAGTTGTGATGTCTTAATGACTACTGATGCCTTCTTAAGCATCTAGAAATAGATCCTTTTTCTGAACCCCATGAAAAAAAAATTCCACTCTTCTTATAGAAATATTATATTTCCTCATTATGGAAATTACATTTTACTGAAACAAGAGCTTTTATTAGTGTTGGGAACTTAGATGCAATACCATTCTTGTAAGGTTTTATTTAGCTTAGCTTTACTTAGCTTTTAGGTAGCTTGACATATATGCATTTCCTGGTTTGCCCTGTATTTGGCAAAAATAAATGCTATTTTTAGTATTGCAGTACCAAGAAATGTGACTGCTTTCTGTTTACTTTTGTTTGTGCATATCAACATTATTGTTGGCAGGAATAAGCTTAGCTGAGGGAATATTTTTGTCACTGTTGCAACAGTTGGTCCTTACACAATGTTGTATTTGGAGAATCACACCATCAAAATGGCTTTCTTGGCATGAGAGTAGTTTATCTGAGGAAAACTAACTCGAACCCAGAAAATAATTCTTTTATATACCTTATCAAAAAATGTTGTGGTTGGATTTGTTTTTCTCTACAGAACATCATAAATGATACCTCCAAATATTTATATACATCTATATATTTGTAATATAGCAAACACTGCAGGAGCCACTCTGATGCCTGTGCTGTGGTGCTCCACGGCTGAAACTCTTCTTCCCTCATGCCCGTCCTAGGGCTGGCAGCAGGAAAATTCATTCTTCTCAATTTTTTTAAATTTAGAACATGTATGAGGAAGTAATCCCAATGGGATTATAATTTTAATTTAACAGATTCTTACCTCTTTCAGTATACAAGCCTGATGGCATGTCATAAGAGTGAAAATTTTATTTTACATATGCAGTGAAAAATTTAAAATATCTTTTAAAATGGGCACTCCTGACATTTTTCAAAGACTGAAAGAATTTTCTCATTTCACTGGATTTCAGAGCTAGTACAAGCATTTCCCTCTAAACTGATTATGACTTTAATTGTTTGTTCTCTCTTTGTATTCCCATTCCATTTTCTCTTTTCAAATTACTTCTATGTTTTTTTTTTTTTACATTTAAAATTTAAAGTAAGTTTTGTCTAAATTATCTTTTCAAAATGCTGCTGGTTTACCTTCTTGGTAAACTTTTAAAATAACTTAAAAGTTAATATGGTTCCTTAATATTACATTTCTTCTGGTAATTGAATAAAAATTGAATGTTTTTGATGTGTAAGCACCAATAATAATGCCTGTGTATGGTCAGGAATGGTTCCTGACTTCACAGGAAAGGCGCTGTTACCAGGAAGGTGTGAAGTAAAGAGAAGTTGCCTGCACAGTGAAATTGTCCAAAAATGGCAGCATTTCATTACTTCACTCATTATTTCATGACAAAATGCGACTTTTGGCTGGCTAACAACCCCATTAGAAGTGTGATCTATATGATGGTTTTATTTTAAATGAACAAAAATTTGCTATCCTTTTTTGCTAATTTTATTCCACCTGCTGTTGCTTCTGTAAGTTTGAATGTGGTAATACATATCTTCTAACAGAACTAGGTTATTCAGTATTCATTATTTCACACAAGAATACGAAAATAGAAAATACCATTTTTGCTTCTTTTAACAAGAATAAAACCAGGCATAACGTTTTTCAGAAGGCGACAGACTTTCAGACACAATTTTTTGGTCCATGTAGAGTTGGTAATCATCAGTGAGAAACATTTTGGAAATGTGAATTGAACATGACTTAGTAAGCCATTTTCAGCTTTATGAACATGGTAATGTACTCCTTGCTGTTACTGTGACTGTTCATTTGACTGAGTGTGAACATGAATGGTTAACTGATTACTAGGAAAGTGTTACAAATACATATTTTCTAATGCATAATCCTAATACCTGTAGAAGTGATGGTGCTGGTGCTAGCCTTCTCCCAGTTTGACAATAGATTGCCAGCACTTTTGATTCATAATTAGATGATAAAGGTGCTGAAGGAAATGGCCTTCAAATAATACCTCATATCATATAGATAAGTACCTATGTAGGATTTCTAATGTAGTCTACAATGGGACGTTTGCAAAAATCCTACATCTTTAAACACATGCACTATAGCAGAATCTTTCAGATACTCTGCGAGAATATTTTATGGTTCAGGGACTGGAAATTGTTTCTGTTCAGTATAAAACCTGCATGAATAAATATATACAGCAACTTTTTATTTTCAGGTGGGTATTCTGCCCAACCAAGAATTAGCAGTCAGTCAGTATTTATGGTATAATTGGAATAAGACAGACAAAATTTTGGAGATATAGATGCATTTTGTTCACACCAAACATCTGTCCATTTTCTTTCTCTCTTTTCAGTGCATGCTTTAAAACTTTAAAAAAAAAAAAACAAACCAACAACAAAACCAAAACCTTCTTGAGTAGGTTCCAAAGATATCCAGTTTGAGTAGGTTCCAAAATCTTACTATCAGTAGTATTTTAAAGTACATTTGTTGGGTTCCTTCCATTCTGTATTCTTTTCATGGTAACTATAACCTCAAAACCTGCCAGTTTATCTCTTCAGCTATGCTTATCATCGTGTTTCTTTCACTGCATGTTGATAAAGCTCCCAAATAATACACTAAATAGTTCAGTAATGTAAAATTGAATTGAATCTTTTGTATCAGAAAAAGTGTTTCTTGGCTATGTTTTCAAAGCAAATTTTAAGTCTTTTATCTGGGAGCATGAAAAAAATTAACTCCCATTTTTGTGCTGCAGCAAAAAAAATGGAAAAAAATGCTGCTTAGATAAGTTTAATTTGTAAGGTCTGAGGTTTTTTTAAAATCTTTTTTAGTTTAAACAGAACTTAATCCAGTTTCAAAGCTCCATCACCTTTGCATTGAAATAAATGATTATTAAGTTTGGAAATAACTGTTCTATGTGTGTAGTATGTTAAGGGAGTATGTGTCTAGTAACTTTATTCTCAAGAAAGAGGTATTTTCTAATGAGCTGTCATTTAGGCATTGCATTTTAGGCAGAGCTAAAATATATTTCTTCTGGCCTCAAGGCATCTTTTTGGCATTAATGTGGGGAGACATAGAATCATGGAATAATACAGGCTGGATTGGACATCCATGGGTCATCTAGTCTGAACACCTGCTCCAGGAGGGACTAATTAGATCACCTTGCTTGGGAACTTTGAAAAGTTATCAACAGTGGCTAAGGGATGTACTTCTTGCTCTCTTGTTTCCTAGTGGATAGTGCATCGCTCACAGAAGAAGAGGAAAGCAAATGATCTTACTTGCTTGGGGGAAAAGCCATTTTCAGAATATAGCTAGATATTGACATATATGAAAAAAATATACATCCTATTTGGTCTGAGTCATTTAGTCTGAGTAATGGACCGCTCTGCCCTAAGAATTAATAATATTAATTGTATTTTGCAGTGTAGTAAATTCTCATGCATTTGTATTTGCAGTTTCCTGAGTGTGGTTTCTACGGAATGTACGACAAAATTCTGCTCTTCCGCCATGATCCTACCTCTGAAAACATTCTCCAGTTGGTGAAATCAGCTGCAGATATTCAAGAAGGAGACCTAGTTGAAGTTGTCTTGTCAGGTAACTAAAAACTAGTGAAAATTGCTGTCGAGCTTTTGCAACTGAAAAAGTCCATAGCCTTTTTGTCCCACTTAGGATTCAAGAAAAAGGAAATTTCAAGAGCAGTACTTTATGCAGTACTTCCAAGAGATAAAGGAGAACTATATTGTTTAAAAGCATTAGGGGATTTATGGTTTTAATATTTAGGGTGAAGCATCTCTCCACGAAAGTGGTGAAGCATAAGCAACTCTGTAATATTTAGGGGAAGACTATTAAATCAGCACTGGGTAAAACTGTGGGTGGTACCTACAGTTGCCCAGAATCTGTAAATTTTTTTGTCTCATCCTTCAGCTTAGAATATACGTTGCTGACTGAAGGCCTGGATGTTTTGATATCACAAAGTATTGTTGTACTGTGTTCTGGTAACCGATTTTTAACTAAAGTTGAATCCCCAAAGTGCATGATTCAGACAGAATAGACAAGAGCAGTCAGGAAACAATATTTGAATTATTTAATTTTCTTGCCCCAAAACTATTTTGATATTTTAGTAGCAGATTAAAGAAGTATTTTATAGCAGATCTATCAATCTAAGTGAAAATGTTTTAATTTAAAATATAATTTTAATTATCGGTATTTAAGGTGATTAAAATATAAGGGATGTAAGAAATTATTGCAATAGTATGTGCAATTAGAAGACTTTGTTTTCTCTTGCTTCCTAATCCTCAAGAAAAGCATAATGCATTTTTGAACACTATTCTGTAAATCTGAATAGATGTTTACTGTCTTCTCTGGCAGGTAAGATTGCAAGTTTCTTATAGAATACAAATAAAGAGAAGATTGTAGTTTTATGATTTTGTTATTTCAAGCAATGAATGCATGAAAAGATTATCCAAATTTGAGCTTTGAAGGCAGGCAGTTCTTTTGCTTATCACTTTACTAAGCTACTGGGAAAGAAAATGTGAGATGTCACCACTCCTCTTATAGACTAATAAACTTAATTTACAAATGTTCTTCCCTCTTTTTCTCTAAAAATGATAATTATTTTTCTTCTGCTACTACTCTGACAATCCAAAAATTATATGGGGCTTCATGGAGTACTGCTGCTTATGCATCTCATTCATGTAGTTCCAGCGTTGAGGCCTTTTTTTCTTCTCCTATATTACAATGGTATGAGTTCAGCAAGAAATATATTTTCATTTCTCATACCTTATCCTCAACTTATCTTTGTAGGTTACAAGCACATAAATGCCTTTCTGCTAGCAGGGTCGGGCATATGAAGTTTTAAAATGATATAGTTAACAGATGCAAGCTGCTTCTTAGACCAACTGTGGTGTTTTTTAATAAAACACTAAAATAATTTCAAAAAATACAAACAACAACAACAAAATAAAAGCATGAACAAAGCCAGTTTTTACCCACCCAGGCGTGTAAAGAGATCTTATTATAAAACCTTGACGACAACATGAGGTTTGGCAGACAAAGAGAAGTGGAGATCCTTCAGTCATCAGTTCGTGATACCTCAAGGAGTTTGACAGCTTAAACCTGAGAAAAGGGATGGGTCAGTTGTTTGCACATTTTCAGTGGCACTGTTAGACCAGACTCCTCAGTGTGATTTCCTGAAGCTGGAATCCAAGCTTTCATCAGCTTGTGTCTGCGTTCAGTCTTCCTCCTGTCCTACTGCAGGATTTTCCTCTGTGAAGTGCAATTACTAAGGTATGTTTTCTATATTGACATGCTGTAACACCAGCTCCTAATCACGACAGCAAGAGCAAGGAAAAGATCAGCCATAGAGTTCCTGTTCTAATATTATAGTACTGTAAATGGTTTCCTTGCCCAGTTGCACAGCATCTTTAACATTGCAGAAATTGTTGAATTTAGTTCAACTCATTTGTTTTTCATTGGACAGCACTCTGCTCAGAAGGCTTTCTTTCTCTTTAGTGGCAAAGGACAGCAAATTAGTTGTAATACATCATGGCCTGACTGACGATTACACTGTTACAAGCAAAAGCCTTCAGTCAGATGTCTCAAGTTATACAAGAAATTAAATACATTTCCTCCATAGGCACTCAAGAGTATCAGTGTCCTCCTACAGATAAGCCTTAACTAAATGCAGCAGTTCCTTTCCGCAGTGTTAAAAATTTCTGTGTCATGGAGGGGAGGAAAGTATGACCAGTTCTGCAACTCTGGAGAAGAGAAAAAACTGTATAAAACAGTCTGTAATATTTGGGGAAGTATTCAAACTAATGCAGGCAGTTTTTTATTGAAATATATTCAGACATAAGTTCAAATTATTATATATTTTGGCAATAGTGCATCACAAATTAGCTGAAGTGCATCATAAATCTCTCCTTTTTAATTAAAAAAAAAAGGCTACCTAGATACAGGGACGTATATTCATAAGATTTTTTTTTTCATGATACTTAATAACTTGGATAAGCCTTGAAAATTTATTTTAAAGGGAGGAAAAACCCCTCTGAAAACAGGAGAGGTTGGCCTTGTGCACTATAGTTGATGATATTGAGCACTTGAGCAGTTGGAAGGACAAAAGAAATGCAATATATGTTCAGATGCTTATATTGAACTGGTTGACCATTTTATCTTTAGCTTATATTACAAGTATCTGAACAGAATATACATTCTAAAAGTCTGTAAATTCAATTTATATTATGGCAATTGTTTTTGAATGTCCTGACTGAAAGAGGCACTAGAACAAAGTGTTACTGCTACAGCTTTGCTGCTGAAAACTCTGAGTGCTGTGGGTAAACATCCCCCGAGGCACTGATATCTGGTGTCAAAAGCTATACTGATCCACTGCATTCATTTTTTATTGCACATGTCAATACTAGTCAGGGTAGAGAAAGCTGAACTGTCAGCCCTTGTACTATGGGGTTATACAATCAGTTCCTATCCTGATAGTGTGCATTTTCTAATTTTTGTTGTAGTTTACTTAATTACAAGGTCTTTTATAAAGGCTGGCCAACCTGTGATTATTTTTCTTTTCTTACTGTACTTCTATTCTTGACAGTTTAAGGAATAGCAAATTTGATCATCTTCTGGCTTAGAGCTTATGTTACAGGTCCTTGAAAGCCAGGAAAATGTATCTAGAAAAATTTATAGTTGAGAGGAGTTGCTCATTGTAGCTGAAGCACTTAAGCCCATTTTAGGGAAGAAAATTGTACCTGTGGATGTCATACAATATAAGTGAAACAGTCTGTGGTAGAGCTAAAGGTTTCTGGTGAAACACAAGAAATTTAATCAGCTCAGAATGGAGCACCTGCTGTGCTTTTATATTCATAATGAACATTTTTACTTTTATTTTGCATTGGTGCATTATGCAGTAGGATTTTAATGGAGTGTAAGAATCGCAGAACACGTGTTGTGTGTGTGTCTGCTGACTGCTCCAGAGGAGATAAACACCAGCGGGTGCAGTCAGCCAGAGGAATCGCTGTTCAGTGCCAATATAGATTATGGCATTTTGGAATGGAAAGGTCGGGCGTTATTAAGAGAGTGAAAACAAAAGGGTATGCCGAGTTACACATTCAGTCAACTGCACTTAAAAGAGGAAAAGGGAACTTTCATTATGAGCATTAGTAGGCCTCTTAAGTACAGTTGTATTTTCACCTCTTCTTTCTTTTATGTAGTCTTTTAAGTATTGCCTATTTTGATACTTTATTTCAGTTGGCTATATGGGATTGTGATAGTGCCTGTACAGGAGATATGGGGGTGTGTCAGAAATGTATTACATAAACCTACAAATTTGTATGTTGAACCCAGTTGGTTTATTAGGTTGTACTCCTGGGTGTTCATTGAACAGTAATACCATTTTCTCAGTAAGGTATTTCTTGCCATGTTGCTGTGTTTTCAGCTGTGCATTTTCTATTTCCTTTCTTCTTCTAAATGTTAGAAATGTGTGTTGGTCTCCTGATACGCAAAAGAGGAAAGTCCTTTAGTGCTGTGGAAATCTCGACTAACAAGTTCATTGAACCTGACATTTACTGTTGAATTGCATTTCGGGCTGAAAAAGGAGCTGAACTTTTGGAGAAAAGATTTCATCAAGTTCTATTTGTAGGAAGGGCTCCTTTTGATTATAATACTCTCAAAAATTAGTAGGCAACCCAAACCAGGAAGCAAGGTACAGAAGCTACAATCAAAGCTATAATCAAAGGTGGCTTTAAATGAGCAGCCAGTCAGTTGTAAACACTGAAAGGAAGAGAAACCAAAAATGTCACCTTTGTAGGTCTTTCTCTCTAAAATGCAGTCTTACTGTTTGCTCAAGAAAAGGAAGTAAAAGTTTATGTACGGTAAGGTTAAGTTGAAAAAAGTTCTTCAGTCTTACTCAGTAGTATTTGCTACAAGCTTCAACTGGATCTATGCAAAGGTAACTTTCATGTTCCACTCATGAAATAAAGGATGCAAATCACCAAAATAACATAATATAAATTCCACAATAGATTTTAACATAGTGGAATATGCTTTTTCTGATAAACTAGCTTCTTAAGCCATCTTAACTTAGTTTTTTAAGCGGTTTGCTATTCTTTTAACTAGCCTTTAAATAAGATTTATTTCCACTGCCATTTGTTAACACCAATAAAGAGATATTAATGATCGAGAGGTACAGTCCTTCACACACTGACTCTGTAGAACAAGCTGACTTGTTCTGCTATGTTGCTATGGCTCTATACTTCTTTAATCTTTTTGAGTTCTGTTTTTTGAGGCTTTGAAGGAAAGAATTACTTTAGATACCTCCAGACTTCTGTTCTTGCCATCATAGTTCATGTCCTATGCTATACTTTGTTCATGAAAGTTTATTAAAAACTTCTGTGTAAATTTGCTAAGTCTTTTCACATTATATAGAGCAAAGACCAATTTTATATTTACAGTTTTAATATGAGTCTGCTTATAAAAATTCCATCTATTTTGGGCAAAATTATATCGGGATGTAAGAGATCTTTGCCAGTCACTGGAAGGCAGATGATGAAACATTAGCATCTTGTGCAAATTAGTGGAATGTACTTCATCTGCTTGCTGTGAGCAGTTGTGCTCAGCTTGGCAGGATTCCTGAAACAAGAAAGTCAAATAGCAGCTATTTTGCGTTCCCTTGCTGAGCTGATGAGGGCAGAATTGATCCACTGCTTTTGTTAAAAAGCTGTTTCTGTTTTAACATCACATAGATGGTACACCATCTGATCATTAGATGCTGACATCTTATTTGGATTCAGTGCAGTTTACACTGTCTTGTGTATGATAAAATATATTGAACTGAATAAATGCTTTGGATAACTATGCAGTTGTATTAAATGCCATATATCAACATATAACTGGTTTGTAATGTTAGCTTGAATGAAGCTCCTTGAGACTGTCAGCTTCTTATGATATTATATCTGAACATCATTTTATATAACTTACGTAGTTGTTCATAGTTTGTGACTTTGCTTTAGTGTGATTGAAAAACAGCATTCTCTTGGTGTCTTCATGGCTATGTTAACACCCTCTTTTTCTTGTGCCTTTGAGAAATACTCCTATCTTTACTCTGTTCCAGTTGATACCGATTAAAATTATTCTTCCTGTATGTCCTTTCAGTTGTTTCTAGCTGTCACCTTTATTCTTACTTCTGTAGAAGTAAGGCTCACTGCTGATTAGGTTGGTGGATTGATTTTGTATCCCCTACTGTTCATTTGCCTATACCGTTCTTGAATCTTGAATTTCAGATAGATGACTGTGTTTGAAATTCTTAAGATTAGAAGGTTATTTCCTTTATATTTTGCCTGATTTTCTTTTCTTCAGCTCATAAGTGTTACAAATGTTACCTCCTGGATATAGACTTCAAGATTTGTGTTTGCATCAGCAGAGTCTTTCTGAGCTCCCTGCCTGTCTTGCCTTACCATTCCTTTCTTTCTATTCTATCACCATCATCACTTCCCTATAATCTCTGGCTGCATCATCAACAGTACACACTGAGTAAAATGATATGCAAGAGGAAAATGTTAGTAGAGAAGCAGTTAATGTGCCAACTTTGCTTCTAGGGCTCTGACAGAAATACAGGCCATGCTAGATATCTTTCCTTGGGCCTTTCTTTATGTTGGTTTTTTTATTTAATGATTATATCAGCAGCTGAAAATCTGAAATAATTGCAAGATTTTGTGAATGTGGATTAGCAAGAAAGCAAGAAGTGTATTTCTTCTTGGGAACAAAATCACCTTTATGTTTTTAAGTAAGCTTTTTTGAACATGAATAATTTGTTACTCGTATCAAGATTTTAGATGTCATTTTAAAGCTTGATCAGCTAGTAATCATAAACAATGTCATCTTGTATTTATAAAAAATTAAAGTAAATTTTGGAAAGAATTCTATTGGTAAAGAAGATGAGTTTTCCTTGAGAGAATCTACAAATACACACACATCCTTCTCTTAGGACAGGACCTGTTTATGAGATCTTGCTGTTCCACCTTTAGCTAATTACATCGTGCACATTTAATTGTCCAATTTTCAGAGATAATATATTTTTAGTTTATTGGTGTGCTGTTTAATAAAAATATCAAGTTTTCTGTTCAGTTGAGATTTATATAAACACTTTATTTTCCAAAGGCTCCTAAATAAACTATGCTTTCATGAAAGAAAAGGATAGATGCTCAAATGGATAAATAACTATATGTGACTTAGGAAACAAGAGGTGGAAATATATGCTGTTTTCACAGTGGAGGCAGGTCACTAGCAGAAGTTCCTAGGTCTGTGCTGTTAAATACATTCATAAATGACTTGTATAGCATGATAATTAACGTGTCAGTGTCACTCTAGATGAAATTCAACATATATCAGTATAAAGTGCCAGGGGAATTTCTTGATCTTTATCGATGTAACAAATGGCTTGGAGTTAGCTGATACTACCAAAAATAGAGGTGTCATCTTAGTGGTCAGTACCAGTACTGAGTACCAGTACTCAGGAATTCTTAGGAAAGGAATACAATAGACAATACAATAGAGAAAATGCTTGTAATGTCACTGCCCTTGTGTCTCTGTCCTGGTCACCTCCTCTCTGCTTCAGAGGATGCTTGATCTGCAAAGTGTGGGCATCTGAGGTGGTGATCTGGAGAAATGCCACCAGATGCTGATGCTGCTTTAGGAACTCCTCTTTGAAGGGCAGTATTCCCAGCTTTGTAGATTATGCCTATCAGTTTCTAAGGTAAATCTAATTAATTCTTAGTTTTATGTTACATAGTAGGTATGTGTTAAAACCTCTGAACTCTAAACCCCCTAATTTTCCTTAAAATACCTTATTTTTACATGGGTGAAGCTTTTTTTTTCATTTCTTATTAATTTTCACTCATTTTATAAAATTGTATTACAAATAACATTTATCCTTCTTTAAAAGGTTTTAGATATTATAATTTTGATTGAGTCTAATACAACCTACTTAGTAATAGTAGCTCAATAGATTGATTGTTATACTTCAGCAGTGCCCACCTCAGCTGGCCATTTGTTATAATGCTTGATGTGGTGAATGAAACTTGGAGTGGTATGTCGTCCTATATTTTAATGCATATTTCTATGCTCATTTGGACTTCTAATGTGATGGCTTAATCAGATTAGCGTTCTGAATCAATATGAAATGCTTATAATTAAAAAGGCATTGATGGAGAAAACAAAAGTGCACGTTAACACAAAACGTATTTCCCTCAAATGATGAATTGCCTCTGTTTACTGTTATATAAATCTATTTAATCTATATTTAGTCTTACTCCATGGTGTGTGAAACTTAGACATGGCTATGAATTGTTTCACAGGATATGTCCTTAATAGCACTTGAGCTTTTCTTAAAGGTAGAGTGGCAAAGTAGTATAGATCAGTGGTCTCCAGTTTTTTATTGTGCAGCTCATCACTAAAAATTTTAAGCATACACCCCCAATTTAGGTATCTTTATTTATTTACAACTTGTATTTGTTGCTGAAGTTCTAATATTTTCTTCCTACACCGTAATGGATTGTCTTCTGCACTGTCAGGAGTGTGTGCACCCCACTTTGGAGACCACTGCTATAGGTTCACTTAAAGTTGTATTTTAGAAAAATAATTTTTCATCTCTTTTAATCAATAAGTAAGATTTAATTTTTTAATGTGAATAAGGAAAGAAAGCTTCAGTTGAATTTTCTTTCTCCTTTTCTCAGTTCTTTCCGTTGTTTCTGCTACTAACACAGATTCTAATCATAAAGCTGCCAAAACTTGAAGATTTCTCTTTTCCTCATCAGAGTCCATTCTCTTCCCTCAAATAACTACCTCTCCCACTTCATTTTCACTAGATATAACACAAAATGAGGAACAAACTTTGCTTAGGCTAATCAGAAAAATCTTTGATTTGTCATAGAGGTTTTTATTTATTATGTTTGACAGTTTCTTTGACAAATATGTGCTTGACCAAACCTTTGTATTGTTGTATTTGTAAATTGATAGTAGTTAGTTTTGAATGCAGAGTAGCTATAAATGATTCAGAGAGGAGCATAATTGTAAAATAAAAGGTAACTCACTTGGAATGACTTGCCTGTCAGACAAGTTGTGTTGTTAACCTGTCAGCAGTGTATTCTACACTGTTTGGATGTATGTCAGGGAAAAACCCTACTGTTTGGAGAATCTTTCTGCTTTTTTAAGTCTCTAACTTCATGGTCTCAATAACTTATTGCTCCAGTAGGTTTCAAAGTAAATATAGCTTACATAAAAAAAAATGTCTTTCAATATCACTGTTAAACTCATCAAATGTAGTTTCATTGGCTGACAGCTGGCTTTGGTATTAGAAACAACAGTGTCTCATGTTTATTTCCAATAAATTAAGTTTGCAACCCTTTGTGGTAAAATACATATCTTCTTTTAGGAAGTGCTTGAGGCTTGTAGCTAAAGCAGATCTGAGCACAAACAAGCAAACCACCTCTCCTTGGGGAATATAACAATTTGAAACGGAAACTAAGGAGGAAGAGAGTCAGGAACTGCCACAGGTTGCAGTCTGCTGTTTTTTATATTTGGATGGTGGTATGACTCAGGCCTGGAGACAATGTCATTCCGACTGAAAACTGGCTCATCCTGACTCTTAAAGAGGCCCCAAGAATGTGTCTGTTAGCCTAATAAAGCTGTAACTTGTTTGCAAAAAAGAACTTTGGGGAGTTTGCCTGCTTCTTAGGATATGAAGACTCCTATCATTGTAGTTTGTTAGTGCAGAAGGTTATACTACAGGGGTTGTGTTTATTTCTTGGTTTGGTTTTTTGGTTTCTTCCTCTTCTTGAATCCAGCAAACTCTTACTCATTTCCTCTTCTAATGAAACAATTCCAGTCTTTTAATCTCTCCTTATATGGAGGTTTCTTCCATGCCTTCAGCGTTTTTTCTCATCCATCAGTTCTTCTCTGTTACCATACTTTTTTTGATCCTGCACAAATTGAACGCAGAATATCAGGTGAGGAATATTAGTATCACCATTTCCCAATGTTCATTTCAAACCCATTTATTTATGTGCATGGGTAAAATCCTGAGTAAACTTAAGTCAGTAGAACACTTCTGTTATCTTCAGTGAAACAGTGATATATTCTCTAAACATTTCGCTTATCTTTTTGCTCTTCTGATCTACTTGGGCAGGCACTGGAGATGTTTCCATGATGAGTCATTACTGAATTGTTGTAATCCATTTTAAAAAATCAACCACAATTCAGAGCAATAATTAATTTATTTCTTCCAGGTTAAGTTGTCTTGGGCATTTCACGTTCAAATTTTGCATTTCCTTAGCATTTTTAGGTTGGCAGGGGCATTGGATGAGATGATCTCCACAGGTCCCTTCCAACCCCACAACATTCTGTGGTTCCATGATTCTGTGATTACTTGTTTTGTCACCTTCTTTGGACTTGAGGTGAGCCTGACTGGCCTGTAGTTCCCCAAGTCCTCCTCCTTGCCCTTCTTGAAGGTTGGAGTGACGTTTGCTTTCTTACAGTCTTTGTGTACTTCTCCCAATCACCATGATTATTCAAAGATTGTGGAAAGTGGCCTTGCAATGACATCAGCAAGATCCCTCATCACTTCTGGGTGTATCCCATCAGGGCCCATGGACATCTGATGATGCCATTCAAACACCACCCCCAACCTGTGTATATTCTGTATATAATGATATATATTTATGAATACTTAATGTGCTTTAAGACATATCTAAACTTGTGCAGCTCGTTCACATTAAAGAGTGTTCAAAATAGTTTAATGTTCCCAAAGGTTCCTTAGTGAATTTAGTGTGACATTGTATTTTTATTTCCATTATACTTTTAGCCTCAGCATTTATCCATCATATTACAAACAATTTTCATGGCCTTTTTTGAAAGAAACTTGAAGGAGTCAGTTAAATTTTACAATACTACTAATTCTTTTTGAACACGTATAGTTTTTGGGGGGTATAATTCTGACACTGACCATATAATCCATCGCTTGATTATTTTTTTAGGAAGCCTTGGAGAAGAGCTGTGAAGAACTTACTAAACAAAGTCTGAGGAAATAAAGATGTAAAATACATGTAGTGTTTTCTTTATTATATTAATTTAGATCAGTGTGAGGCCACAAAAGTAGCAGGAGGCTTTATTTTTAATTCGGAGCTGCCTCGTTGCAGTAGTCAGAGTTAATTTTGAACACTGCATCAATAGCTACAGTAAACTTGTGAAGTATTTAATTTTGTTTTCCTATGCTAAATTAATACCACTGCAGTGTAATTTTATGATCAACAGGGCCTGAATCTATGAATAAAGGTATTGTTGTTTTTCCCACTTTAGTGAAAAATAGGTAAATTCATAAAGAAAGAGTTCTGTGCTGGGATTTCAAATGAATAGAAAACCTACTGTGCTGTATAGTTTGTAGGTTTGAAATTGTGGAATCATTGTCAAATGAATAGAAGTACATTAAAATTGAACTTTAAAAATTCAGAATGTACAAATGAATCAAGCATGTTGACTCATAAATGTTAATCTTTTATTAAAACTCTCCATAGAAGTTTGAGCTAGCACTGGACAAACAATTGGAAATGGTTTATTATCTCCTCTCCTACAGTTTGTTGCTTAAATCTCATGCCGTGGGTGAGATAATGTAAGCAGCAACCCATAGTGAATCTGGATTCTGGGGTTTATTTAAGAACCTAGGAGAGCAGAGTTTTTACCTTACTTGAATGCTCCCCAAGCTGGTTCCTTTGCTCTCTTCCCAGTCTTACATTTGTTAGCTCCCCACTGTCCCTCCCAGTAAGGAGGTATCTGCTGTCCAGGGAATCATAGACTTGTAGAATGGTTTAGGTTGGACGGGATGTTAAAGATCATCTTATTCCAACTCCCCTGGCATGGGCAGGGACACTTCACACTAGACTGGATTGTTCAAAGCCCCATCCAGCCTGGCTTTGAACACTTCCAGGATGGGGCATTCTCAGCTTCCCTGTGACACTTGTTCCAGTGTCTCGCAAGCCTCATAGTGAAAAATTTCTTCCTAAAATCTAATCTAAATCTGCCTCTATCTAAAACTTCTTCCAGTTTGAAGCCATTGCCCCCATGTGATGAATGCCAGCAGCTGTTGCAGGGAAGGCCTGAGTTACGAGTGCCTGCAGGAAGTCAACAGGATACATTACTCTGGGATTCCAAAGGCATTCCAAATTAGAGAGAATAGCAGCAGAATATCTGCTTTCCATAGCTGCAAGATACTGCTGATATCTGAAACTGGTGGTTTCTTATGGTATGAGAGGTGTGGCCACTCGATGACAGCTCCCGTTATGCAAAGCTCTGTTGCTTATAATAGCAGGATCTCACCTCTGCTAATAGTTCAAGCCCTTGGAACTCAAAAGGATCAGTAAATCATTTGCCTCTTTCTGAAAGCAGGACCTTACTTCTGTGAGTTGTAATGGCTTCTTGTTCTCATTTCCAGCTGTGCTGAATGATGGACCTGCTCCTGAGCCCAGAATAAGGAGTACTAGCCATTAACAGCCAAGTCATTAACAGACTTGGTGAAATAGTCTTGTCAAAACTGTTGTAGTTTCAATGTCTGTGTTTTGGTGATACTAGGAATGCTTAAATAGATGATGACAAGTTAGCCTGAGAGTTAACAGTGTAACAGTACCATATTAAGAACGTAATATTGCAGACTTCTTGCAGAGTAGTTAGTTTTTCAGGATATGTTTGTAGGCATATTTGGAACCCCTTCTTTTTTTGCTGCACAATTTTACATACCGCCAGAAAGTTGCCTTCACAGCATCAGTGCTCCATCAAAGCGAAAGGATAGCCTGACATGACATAAGTTGTTTAGTTAATACTAAAGGTCTCCATTTAATAAAAATAATTTTTAAAAGTATCTTTCTCTACATCAGTGGGGCATTTTTATTTTTCAGTAAATGACACAGGAGTATTCTGAAAGCTAAAACCTTGATTGTTAGTGGCAGTAGGAAACCCTTTCTAGATGTATAGTTTTAAAAAGTTATGAACTACAGGATGATAGAAGAAGTTTCAAAGAAGAACCTTATTCATATATGACTGCTCCTGGAATTGCATGCTCTGAAAATTTAAGCTCTGCTAGGTTTAGCCATAGAAAGTCAGCTATGCCATGCAGGTAGCAAAATAAAAAATACGAATCACCCATGTTTATAAGGATTAAAGATTTGTGTAACTTTGCTGGTTAATATGGTTCTTACAGATCAAGTTCTAACAACACACTAGTTTCAGTGAACAGTGTTCTGAAATAACATAATTTCATGAGACAAGAAAGCAGAATGCTCTCTGCAGAGTGTTATGAGAACATGTGAATTTGAAGCCTACAATAACACTCATTTTACCTTAAAATCAAAACCTAAAACAATTCCATGCCTTTCAACTTTACTGTTGCTATGGGTTTTTTGGTAATGGTGGAAGCATCCTAGAACTTTGCCTGTTACCTTTTCAACCAACAGATCGGTGTTCTTAATTAGTTGTTTGTTGTTGAGTTCAATTTGTTGCTGACCTTCTCTATGGGTGATGCCTAAGAGTGTCTTTAAGCTGTGGAGTAAATCCTCTAGTAGTGATTTGTTGGGCTGCTGGTCTACACTATTTGTATTCCAGTCCCAAAACCCTGTACAAAGATTGGATCTGTCAGTCCTTCACTGTTCCCTGAAATTGTTTCCTGCCTTTCCGTCCTTTGTCTTTTGTTTCTGCAGCTTCTAACCATAACTTTCAGGACCCTTCAGGTCATGTGGACCCTTATTCTCTCAGTTCACGGTAGATGAACAGTTTTGCAGTCAGCTCATCCCTGCTGAGTTTTAACTCCAATGCACACCTGCTGTTGTAGCAGATACAGGACAGTGAGTTCAGGATGAAAACGACAGCCTGACCTGTTGCAGAGCTATTTAAATCCATCTGTAATTCAGCTCAGACAGCTTCATTTTCTGTGAAGGAAAAAAAAAACCTCAATGATAATTTAGTAATCAATTAAATGCTTAAGCAAAATTTAAGCTTCCATTGAAAGGCAATTTCTTTAAAATTTGATCATCTCTGTTTTGCAGCGTGTACTGTGCAAGAAATTTTAAGGATATTTAAATAAAAGAATCATAAGTACGTAACGCTGCATGTGTGTCTACAATAAGTGGTACAACTTCAAGTTTAGTACTTTAGGAGGTGAAGTTTCTCTGTGTTTGATTTCTGCTTCCCTAAAATTACATTAATATTATTACTGGTAAGTGTAGTATTTATTTAATATCACATATATTTGTAACATGAACTAACCAAAAGATATAATAAAGCTATTTCTACAGCACTTTTTTTTTTTGCCTTGAGAGAGAAACATTTTGTATTACAAGATCATGAGCCATGATAACACATTAATTAATTTGCATGGAGACTGGAAGGTTCAGTTACAGCTTTAATGGAAAGGATATCAATTATTTCTTGACCATTTGTGAAGGGGCAGCAAGGGGCTGGAACAGACCAGTACAACAAAAATGGAGTTGAGAGCGTGACACTCAACAACAAAATATTTTCCATCCACTTAGCAGCTTCAGATGGAATTGAATTCAGGACACAGGAACAGAGCCAAATGATCAAATCCCTAAGGCAAAACTGCTTGTGGGAGGTTTTACTTTTAGATTTGCTTCTACAGATATATATTGATATTTACTTTTCACAAAAAGTAGTCTTTTAATATAAAGCTATATTAAAATATTATAATCTATTATCTAAATTAAGATAGACTAAATTGTTACAGATTTTTCTAAGATTAGTTGTTTTTACTGCACTGTTCATACTATTTGAGCACTCCCACACCATTGCAAATTCATGTAAAACTCCTCTTCAATTTTCTAATTTACCAAATGTCATTTACTCAAAATAGAGTTTATATATATTCATAACTTTATACCTATTTATTTGAATACCTACCTAAGCTTGTATATATACGTAAATCCTGTGCTACATTGAGACTTACACTATTTTTATGTTGCACATCACTCATATTTTAACAGTGCTTTGCTTATAACTTGTATGCTTTTAGAAGTTACTTCAGGAAAGTCTTTTTTTTCTTCTTTTTTTGCTTCTCTAAAGTTCACATTTGTTATCAAAATTCATGGCTATCTTGTCTGGTGGTCTTATGGTAGTGTATGTCCTTGTCTTCTCCCTTGGGGAGAAAGGAATGCTCACCAAGTATCCTGTTTTAGTAAGTAAGTTTTTGGGTTTATATTTTTTATGTGCAAATTTAAAGCAAAGAAGCATACATTGCAGGTCTCTTGGAAGCTGATAAGTCCTAGACAAAGTAAAATCACAATAATTCTGTTCAACATCTAAAATGTGTTCTGATGAGTTGTGTTTACTAGTATACCAAGGACGGCATTGCCACTGCAGAGTGAGCATTGCTGTAACAGTAGTGCACTCGATTGTGGTAGACTGGAAAAAAAATAGAAAAATAACATACTTGAACAAGTATTCTTATGTGTTTGTAAGTCCTTCAGGCTGAAAAAAAAAAATGTCTACCCTAACATTGTTAAATAATTATAAAACTTTTCAGACTGAGGATGTTCTGTTTTACGAAGTCCTAATTTTATGAATTAAGTAAGCTTTTTAACATGACTTATTATGAAAACTAGGAATAGAATAATTCTGGGAAAAGAAAATGGAATTCTGTAAGTAAACAAACTCTGAAGTGATTTGGGTTGTTCTAATAAACATTAAAAAAAGAAAGTTTGATATCATTGGATATGAATTGGATCCTACTTTTATTATGGTATTCCAAATACCTCTCTTAAGGGTTCCTAGATTGGAACTTGGTTGAGAGTAGAAACATGTTTTTCTGTGGACATTGTTGGAAGAGTTTTCCCTAAGAGTGTTTTCTGCACAGAAGGAATTAAGTCCAGGACATAGGTCTTTATTGGTATCCTGTTCTAATTACTTAAAAAACCTTTTCTTGATTGGTATGCAGATTTTTGGTCCTCTTTTCATTAATACACAAGAAACAAGCCAGGGACTAAGGGTATTTGGATTTTTTAGGAATTCATTTGAACTGACCCATTAAAAAAATGTTTTCTTTTCTCTCAATTGCAAATCAGGAATGCATTTCTGTTGAGAGACAAAGTGTTTCTATTAAGTGGCTGCAGACCTTGTTTATTCATACTGATATCTGTGAAAAGCAAGCACAAACTTAAATTACCTGTTTAAATGGCAGTCTGAGCAAGATCAAATGTTTGCATACATGCTTAATGCTTAATAACATTTGACAGATTATTTAACATGATTAGCACATGTAATAAGAAAAAGAATAATTATTATTAAAGTAGATTTTAAAAACTATTGTTGTACTGGCTGCCTCTGTATACTAAATAGTTCTTAAACGCTGTTTATTTTTATAGCTTACATTAGTACCTTTAACTAGCCCCTGTAACTTTTGCAACTGTTAACTCTGGTTGGAAGCTCGCAACCTTGTGAAAGGGCTGATACTTCAGGAAATGTGACTGCTCTGCTAGGTTTATGACTGGTATATCATTACATGTTTTCTTTTTAAACTCTAATGTATATTTTCAACTTAAGCGATCAGTTCACCGATACCAACACAGGCTTCTGAATAAGATATACCAAATGGTCTGCTGAAATGACCCATTTTTGATGGATTTTACGTGTCCGAAAAAAAGCGTGTTTCTTTACTGGGTGTATTCAATTTATCTTTTGTTGGTAGACCTTTACAGTCTGTAAGAGTATGTTGAAAAATTTCCAACATTTGATTGAACTTTGCCAATTTCTGATAAATATTTGATATGCTATTACCCCCCTGTGTTTTATTGGAAAAATATTGAGAAAGTATTGCTGCAAGTTTGTAAAAGCAACTTTATTCTTTTTCCAGTGCTCATTATATATATGTTATTATATATACTATTGTTTGATGGTATATCATCGACCTTTTTATTTTCAAAATATAGTATAATGATCAGTAGAAAATTCAAAATTCATCATCATACTGACCAAAGAGGTGTTTTTCTTTTGTTCTGTGATGAAGTAGCGCATAAGTGAAGCATATTACTTATGTCAATGATTTTGCTCATTTCCTGGATGATCTTATTGTTGCAGCTTCTGCTACATTTGAAGACTTTCAGATCCGGCCCCATGCTCTTTTTGTTCATTCGTATCGAGCTCCAGCCTTCTGTGACCATTGTGGAGAAATGCTGTGGGGGCTGGTGCGTCAGGGACTCAAATGCGAAGGTAAGATGCAGGGAGATGTGATTTTTCAGTCTCCAGAAGAGATTGGTCTATTCAACTTAACACGTTGTCTCTAATGCTGCTTCTAAATTGGTTAGGCATTAGAAAAAAAATAAAATGACAGTAGATAGAGACAGTAAGAACTATCAAAACAATTAATTGACTGAGGAACTAATCCTTTTGACTGCTCTGAGACCTCCTAAATATGGCTCTGTAATCCGAAGTGCAAAAGAACTGGTCTTGTATGTATTTTATATATGTATCTATCTAATTTGTATCACATTAATTCAGATCGCTTAATTGAAATTACTGTCAGTCCAGATGAGGTTGTAGTAGCTATCTTTTCCCATTTTGCCACAACGATTTGACTCCTGGCAGACTGTATCCCATGGAATGTACCATGTCTGATGAAAGACTTCCTTACCTCCCAGATGTAGATCACAAATATTTCTTATACTTGGAGATTTTTGAAGTATCAAAGAAAAAACACTAGTTATAGATACAACTACTCGGAGATCATAACAATATCTCTCTAAAAAATTGTAGAATATAAGAGCTAAACCTGCAGAGTTAGAGGAAAAAATTTTAATCAAAAATAACGTTGGTGTTTTAAAAAAACCCCACAAGTTCTTTGTTTTTTTCCAGTAATAAACCTGTAATCAGAGGGGTTTAAATTTCTCTTTTCAGGATGTGGTCTAAATTACCATAAGAGATGTGCATTTAAAATCCCTAACAACTGCAGTGGTGTACGGAAAAGGCGCCTGTCCAACGTTTCCCTAACAGGACTCAGCACCGTTCGGACGGTTTCTGCAGAGCCCTCGCCCAGCGTGCCGGATGAAGCCCTTCTGGTATGGGGTACCCTAGCTGCAGAGGCCAGGGCATTGCTGATAAGAAACGGTGACATTTAGTGCCATAGGATCTGGCTTTGCCTGTTATAGACTACAGAAGAGGGGGTGGTATGTGAATCATAAAGCGTTGCTGTGAGAAAAGGCATCTTGATGTAAAAGGGAGGTCACCAGCTTAAGGAATGTGGGTTTAAGGTATGTGTAATTTCTGACACTCCCAGGAGTCTCCTCCCTTTGTCAAGAATTAGGTTATTTCAAAGGTCTGAAATTGCCACCCACGCTAATGTGAGTAGTTGCATCTTGGAGGGTGTCTTCTCTGGAACTACAAGTTGAATTTCTTCTTTATCAGACTATTATATCCATTGGTTTATGATACAGGAAAGATTTGTCCTCAGGAGAACACTGTGACCCAAACACCATGGTAGCCTGTGTATTTAGTGTATTTCTAAGCGTTCAGAAGAAAATAGGAGACATCTCCATTATTTCTTTCAGCAGATCTTTGTGATGAAGGGTACGTGTGTATCTGTGTAGATGTTTATGTAGATGTACAGTTTACACAGAGACACATGTAAATATACTTGTATATGTGTTAATATAGTAGTTTTTCATCATGAAAACAACTCTTCTAAGAACAAAATGTAATGACTAGAGTAAATTAGAATAATATGTATTTTTTTTATCTTTAGCATATTTTTTCCTTTTTACACTCATGGTCATAATATACTTGAATAGTTAAGAATTTACACTGTGTGTAAATTAATCCACTCCTAAGTGAAAGTTTTGAAAACCTTAAGGTTTAAAAGAGAGGAAAGAATTTATAAGTACACACAACAATTATAATGTTTTCCTCTCAATTAGAATATTAAACTTAATAAACTTGACATACTAAAAGGACACTATTGCAAATGATGTAGACCTGGTGTCATGTGCAGTACCGTCTACGAACTGTAATTATGTACTTATGCTACTGATTATCATTAGCCAAGCTACTTGGAAATTAAGGTTAACATTATGAATCTGTATTTTTAATTGAAAAGCTGCATAAATGAGTAAGGTGCTTAAGTTCTGCAAAAACTATAGCAACAAATCTTGATAGATTATTCTTAATTCTCAGTCAGTTTTTTCAGAAAGGCTGACTTATTCAGATCAAGACAAAAAAATTTGAGGAAGGCTATCCTAATTCTGAATTGTTTCTGGAATTTTGGTTTAAAAATTGTGTGACTGAGCGTTCTGATCTACTCTCTATAAATATTCGATGCACTGTACACTTACAAGATAGCAAAAAAATCAGTTTGAAAACATTTTTAACTATATGATTTTCTGGTTTGCTGACACATTCTTGTATGAAATATCTGTTTTGCAAAGCTACATATTTTGAAACTGTTGAAACTAGTAAAATTGCCAGTAAAGAACTGCAGTAAAATTCATAGATACTGCAGGCTATACTTCTCTAAGAACTTGTAATCATCAGTGTACCCACACTGATGATTCAGAACATCACACATGCGCACACACACGTGCACGCACAAAGAAAATATGTTTACAGTAGGTACAGGGATGGGCATTAGCCTAGAGAAATGAAATAACTTTCCAATTTAATTTTTATTTCAGGAAATCATTTACCAGATTTTTATAAGTGCTATCACATACGGCTTCTATATGTCTTTTGTTTTGGGTTTTTTGCACTGAATATATTTCAGTTTTTTTCCACTTTTTTATGTAAGTGTGTATAAGCTTTGTCAGTTCTTCTGTATCATATCTGTCCTTTGGACTCCACTCTCCCACAGTACTTGTGAGATAAGTTTTATAGCAGTTTATGCTGTGGTACCAATCAAAGCATGCACTTTGGAATGTGTTTCATTTTTCTGCAGTCTGTGTGAATATACTAAGAAACATCATCCTTGCTCACAAAATCATATAATTTGTTATTCGTATTGGCATAGCGCTTAAATCACTGCTAACAAAATATGAACTCTGTTTGGGACCACTAAATTAAATTAGATATCTGTCAATTCTTTAAATAGGACTAAAATAAATTTTATTTTTACCCCTATTTGCTACTTATTAGAGCAGTTGAGAGAGAAGGAGTTCCTGGAGATCTTTCACAGATGGAATTATTAACTAAGTTACAATTTCAGAACCTTTTTTCTACATACTGTGTGGACCAGAAGGAAGCCAACTTTAGCTCACAGTGTTAAATTTAGTTTGTAAGTCTGGTCTCTGGAAAAATGCCACTTACGAAGAGAAGAAGTTATGCCCTAACTTATGAAATTATGGCATTCGAAAAGTCATTTAGACAGAATAATGTGGAATCCTGCAAAGGGTACTTTAATTATTGTTTCATAGTGAACCACCACACCTGGACAGTTTCAGTTTGGGTATAAATGTTTTCATTTGCCAATCAAAAATTTCATTTCAGCTGGAGGCTACATTTAAGTGCAGCTTTAAAAATCTACCTCCAAAGAATAAAATCTGGGCAATATTCATCCTTTTGATTCTTAATTTAGTAGTGTAAAACTCATCAAATAGAAATACTGAAAATACGTAGAACTAGGAGGATGCTGTGTAACCCAGATTTTTACCTGCCATAAGTCAAGTACAATTCTTTTGCATTCTATTCTAGATCATAGAATGAAAGTATAAAATAATCACACATTCATGCTTGCTTCTAAATTAACATTATTTTCTGTTCCTTCCCCCCCGCCCTTATTTCTTTATTCTGTTTTTTCTTCTTTCCAACTTCCTTTCTCAGTCTCCTGTCAGCCCTGGCTATGAGGTATGTACTGTATTTGCTGTATGCCCTATCCTACTATCAGGAACATCTCTTTTATGATTTTTATTAGTGTCAATGTGAAGAAATGCAGGAATTTAATCAGATTAGATTTTATGATTTTTAGAACTCAACATTTATTTTTCTTTTAGAAGGAGTATATCCAGTGCAAACTCTGAAGTCTGGATTCCAAAGTGAAGGTCATAATTCTTACATTAAACAGTAATATTAGCTAACATTAAAGTATTTAATACAAAAATGTTTTTTTCATCTCTTAAGCATGATAGAAGTCATTGGTTGGACCAAAGCCCATTTTTACTGGTAGTAACACACGGGAAGAAAATTTTAACTTCACTTTCAGAACATTGGGAATTTGGTGGAGTAATGTAGAAAGTAAACATTTTATTTTAAGCTGAACAAACCTGACCTTTAAGTGCTCACCAGCAATAAACTTCTAATAACTTAATGCAGTGTTGTAGCTTTTTTCCCAGAATATGGTTTCATTAAAAAAGCAGTTAAGGATTCTGTATTTATTTGGAAATAGACATGAACAGTATACAACTAATTTACAGATATATAAAAAGAGTATAAAGTCTAAATGAGAAAACTTTTCTTTCTTTTAATGTGTATATTGTATATTCTTCTCTTTGGCTTTCAATATGGATTTTTCCAAATTAGTTTGTTTCTTGTTTAAAGTTTCAAAAGTTTTTGAAACTATGAAATGTTGGCATCCGTTCCTTGCAGCATATATTTGAGATGGAGCCAGAGAAGAGCAGGCTTTGCAAATATTTTCCTTTTTAGAAATACTGCATATTTAACCTGAGGAATATTTTGTTACACTGACATGAATATTATCATGTCCAAACAACTATTTTTTCAAAAGAAATAACTTTATTTCCTCCTAAACCACATACATACATTCTTAGTGTCCTGAAGAATCATAATGTGCTCCAGGATTACAACTCTACAGAATACCCGTAAAGCAATGCAAACAAGCATATATAAAATAGGGTTTTTATAATATCTAAGATAGTATCTAAGATAGTTTTGTTCTAAGCATGTATTATCTGAAAAACAATGAATCCATGAATATCAATGATGATGAATTACCCTAAATTAACAATAATTAAAAGTAGTGGTGAAAAAATAAGAGTACTTGGAGAAAACCAAAAATTGTTTCTTTTGTAAAAAGAAATAAAAATATGTTAACCATCTCTGGTTTTACTTTAAAATGCATTTATATGACACAATAGAATTTTATTTCTATTAATTTTTATATATGTTTCCATTATCTTGGTAAGTTTTACTCATTCTTCTGGAAGCAATGAATGTTGATGTGTTAAGGTAATTTTATAGACATGTTGGAAGTGATTTCTCAGAAAAAGCCTAACTGAGCTGTGCATTTAAAATAGGAATTCTGTGTCTTATGGGGCACAGGGAAGTGGAGTATTACAGAGTTATTACACTATCCTTGCTTTTTGATGAGGAATCAGGAATTATATTTTACTAAATAATTTAAAATATTTTTTTTTTAATTTTAGTTAAAATACTCGTTATGTGTAACTGACAGAATACGAAGCACCAGATGTTGCCTACCTCTGTAATTTTATTGAAAGCAGAGGTGTCTTAAGGCTTCTCAACTATATATAGAAGAACGATTTTGCAGAACTAGGACAGTTGAGTCTCTGAGTGGGAATTTTCTTGAGTTGTAGATGGACATATTCCCTTTCTTCACTTACACCCAGTTCTTAATACAGCTCTTCTTCTCTCTTATTCCACTGACATAAGGAGTTCTCGTTTCCAGTGACTCAAAAATTCCCAGTCTACGAAGCCTTTGTTTTCCACACTTAGAAGACACATTTCCTTTTCCCAGTCCCTATATTGCCTCATATGCCTCCCCAACTCACTGGACTGGAAAAAAGGAGCCCTTGAGGAAAGGGTTAAAGAAGAGCTAGGGTGTTGCAGCTGAGTGCAGCTTTATGCCTTGAGCCAGTTGTAATTAGTAGGAGTCCTTTTTTCAAGAGTAGTGTTCATTAGACTGAAGATTCTTGTAAGTAAAAATATTATTTCCTCTTGAAGGAAGATACTCAAGTTAACTGTGTATTAATACCACTCATAGTTCAGTTTTATTCATGTCACCCTCAAGTTATCCTTCCATACTCTAGTGCTGTACATGGTACATTCCTCTCTGTCCTATGGGAACTTATTTCCAGTGTGACCATTTCTTTAATAAAAAACCCTATGCTATTTTGGGGAGTGCCCCTGGAAATTTTGTGAGATCCAAAATATAGATATTTACAATTAATAAAAGTGTAAAATATAAGCTATAAACAAAACCCATCCTAAGTAATGTTTACATTGATTTATTGCCAGATTCACCAGCTGAGTCTAGATTCATGCACTGAACAGAACTGAGAATCAACAACTCACGGAATCTGACAATTAAATACTTAAATATAAATCTAAGTTAATTCCACAATCTTTTAGGTGTCATTTTTTAAGCTTTCTTGCTTTTTTTACAATTATTTGAAATATTAAAACATATTAAAGGTAAAAAACAACCTGATAAAAACTATTACAAAATGTTATAGAAAGTGTAATTCCCTTATTTAAGTATCGCATGTCTACGCATTCATGACCTTGAATTAAAACATTGTAGGATACAGAAAATAAATTTGGAATGCCTTACGTTTTATAGTGCTGTGCCATAAAATAACAGTAGTTCCTGTACTAGCTGCCATGTACTAAATACTGTAGGACTGAAGTTCTTGTGATTGACTCAAACTGAATTAGAGCTTTTCTGGCCCAATTTGCCCAAATATGACTGTTTCGGAAGTTCTTCACAACTAGATGAGATCTAAAAGATGCTCAAGCTGCTTATTTTAAGTTAAAGATATATATTTAGGAAAGTGTTAAATATTGCATTAATTTTGCACCTAATTTTTCCAAATATCTGGGAAGATAGAAGAGAAAGCAGTAACCATCTTAAGATATACATATTCTGAAATTTCATATATGCTATGTCTGCTGATGGTCTTGAGTGCGACTTGGTTTTGATCCCTTGGAGAGGTTTTATGGATATTTAATTCTTCAGCTTAGAAGAGGAGAGAGGTTCAGGTTCTTCTCAGGTAATTGCCACTTGTTCTTAAGACCCCCTATTTTGTTTTTAGAAAAAACATACAATAATACTACTCGTCAGCGTATGATCTTTTGTAGAGGTCACCGCAGCTTTAACTGAGGACGTGTAAATGCTCTGCAACTGTGACAGTAGGAATTCTTAAGGAGTGTACGGTACATCTAAGCAAATGTACACAATTTTTTTTTTAGTTTCTAAGTGCTAACACACAGGTTTGTGCATACTGAAAATACAAGAAATGGCAAACCCTGCAGCACAAATTTTGCTTTCCTATAGCAGCTCTGAAACATCATTCATGTTAGTGCTGCGTTGTCTGAAATGGTGTTCAGACGACAGATCCTGAAGTGTGATTTGTATTTTGAGGAATAGAAGCAATAAGCACAATCTTTTATCTCCACTTGCCCGGCCCAAACATGTTCAATGGTGCTTTGCTTTCTGATATATAAGCTTGGTTTTGTGCATTGGTAACATCCTGCTGCCCGCAAACTCTCTTCCCTTTAAACAAATCTTGCTAAGCTGGTTTGTCTAGACCTCCTCTGTCCAGTGCCAATTTTTTTCCAAAACAGTGGCTGTGGTTAAGTCCAAAGGTCTGCTGGTTATCCCTGATTTGGTACAGGTTGTATGGAGGCAGTGTCATGGGATGTATTTGCACAGACATATAAAAGAAAAAAGAAAAGCTGTATTAATATGTGATAATGTGAACCGGAATTATACAAAGATTCTCTGAAGGGTTTTGTCTTGAACTGTAACTTGCCCATGCCACCTTTGTATCATGGTATGTGCCTTTTTTTTTCCTTTTTTATTAGTTCTATGGAGTAGGAAGAATTGAGCTGCTGAGACTGGCTTATGATGTGGGCATTCTAGTAGTGCAGGAAAATAATTTGTTACTTAAAATTATTCTACTTAAAATTATGAAGCACATAATAGAAGATCAAACTAAAAGTAATTTTTTTTGAAGGGTCTTGTGTCTGGAAGATGCAGGAAAAAAGCGTTGTACTATAAAAGCGCTACTATGCCTGCTGTCAGTAGCACATCCTTTGCCAGCAAAGGGCTTTTATTTTGGGAAACTCCTGATTCTGAGAAGTTAGTGTAGTCACGCAACGGCTGCTGAAACCCAGTAATCTTCTCTTGTTACTTTACAAAATAAGGCAGGTTACAGACAGAGCATTCAAACCAGTGTTTGCTGGTATTGATGTCTGAGTAGAGGAACAGGGTACATAATAATTTCCATCTGTGGATAGTTTAATATTAACATCTTGTACTGAAGTCAGTTCTTTGATGTGTTTACACATGTAACACTCAAGTGTTTTTCAGACCACAGCTATCTAACTATGGTGCTTGTAGGATTAATTCATACACTTGACTTAAAGAGAAGAGTGCAAGAAGCCTCAAAAGACACCACGGTTGATTGCATATTCTAAGTGTGGTATTTCAGTACGTTTAACTGAAGATTTGTTTCCTTGAATTCACTTAATTACAGTCACATAGTTTAATTTGTAAAAGAAAGTCAACATTTGCATTGCATTAAACATACAGTAGTTCCTGTGGTTACATAGATATCTAGCACCTCATTTGACAGTAGCTTCCTGTGAACAAATTGTATGTGAACATATTAAGGCTTTATCCTGTGCTTTCAATATAGGAAGGAAATGCATGTTTCAACAAGTATGCTTCAACACTGAAAATGAAACTTCTTGTGGACAGTTATTGCTGCTTGTTTTTTTAAAATATACATCAATTTTTTCAGTTGTCCAAGTAAATTAGCTCATGACAGTTTATTTCTTTCAGTAAGGCAAACATTTACAAATTGTAGGAGTATCTGTGTTGTTTTGAATTGAGTATCTCAGCGTAAAGCACAGGAGTAACGTCACAATACTTTTTAGATATTGATCCCGCAAACAGTTAGCACTTATTTGTGAGCAATTTTGAAAAATTATATATTTAGGAGTACAGAGTGTGTAACCTGTTCTCTTCTGAGTGAAGTTTATTGACTCGAATGTGTTTCTGCAACCATGACTTAAAGTAAGATGATCAAATGTCAAAACTGAGGTATTTCTTTTCTGACTCTTCTAGAGCATGAAGCTGTTCAGTACAGTTTTGTCAGAATCCCTGGGAAATTTTTAGTAGGACTGTTGAAACCTTTTAGAAGAAGTTAGACAAAGAGCAGTCTGTTTTATGTTTTAGGCGAGCCTGTGCAGTTGGATTGCAGGGCTAGTCCTTGTCTTTGTTCCCAAGAGGCCAACTCTGCATCCAGTCAGCCAGCTTTTATTGCTTCCTGTTAGTCCTTTCAACATCTCCCAAAAGTCTCTTTGATTTCTGTGCCTGGGAGGTATAGATGTGGTGCTAGAAGACAGTCATGCTCACCCGTGCAATAAGAACAACTGGATCCATTGGCAGGGAATCAGTATTTCTTTTGGTTTCTTAATTGTATTTGGACAAAGTAAAAACACAGACAGAGATCTCCAGGGAATCAGTATTTCTTTCGGTTTCTTAATTGTATTTGGACAAAGTAAAAACACAGAGAGATCTCCTGCTGAGGGATTTTACCTTTGCATAGCAGTTATATGGAGGACTGTCTCCTTCTTGCAGTGACAGGGTTCTACACAAAGACTGTGCTTCTGGCTACTGTAGACAACCTTCTTGTGCCCTTGAATAGCTTTTGGCAAAGCTCAACAGATAAACAATGATTTGCTTCAGTATAATCCAAAAATTCAAAGAAATTGAATATGGAGGAAGAGCACAGTATCAGCTAATAAGTCATGCAGAATGCCCCATCTTGGGGAAAAGGTTGCCACCTTCCTTCTTGGAATAAAAAAAAATGCACAAGTTTTTTTTTTCCAAAAGAAAGAGTAATCAAACACTAGATTCTATTGGATGTTTTCATAATTTAAGGCATAATTGAATTGAAGTCTCTGGATGTGATCAGCATCACTGGCTTGGTTGCACATCCACACAATTAAATCTGCGTGTTTCTTTATGTTTGTTGTCAATTGGAAAATCATATTCTGGGCTGTTAAAGTATAGATTACCTTGCTGGGATGATTGTTCTAAAGAGCTGGTTAGTGTTTGGTGCCGTGCAGGCTGTTAGTTTCCATGGTGTAATCCAGTTAAGCAATCATTTCCTGGGAAGTTTCCAGATTTGCTGAGTCAGTAGTCTGGCTGGCTACCAGGAAAAACTAATTTATCTTTCTAACAAACCAGGCATACTGGCTAAAGAAGAAGGTGCTTTGTGGAAGAAATTCTTGCTTTTGCAGAGAAAATAGGATAGCTCCTGGTTTCCTTTTCTTTCAGGGACTTTAAATTGTGGCATCTTTCTGATGCTGGGAGTGCTGGAAGTTAAAGTTGAGGGATGTTGATAGGAGTTTTGAAAGTTACTGGGGGGAGAAGCTCCTCATTGGCAAGAGGGAGGAGGTATTCCTCCAACTAATCAGTCAGTCATCAGAGGGGTGTGGGATGATGCTCTGGCTGCTGCTTCTGCCATGAGTTCTCTGTCGTGAGCTTCCCCGGACTTTGCTCCCTCTGAGCAGTTGCTGAGGGTCACCTCTCTCTGGCTAGAATAGTGAAGGGACTAGGAGTCCATTATATGAGGCCTGGGCATGCACAGATTGGGTCCAGGACTGCTGATGTCTTTTCTAGGATAGGGCAGAAAGTGAAATTCAACTTTAGTTCTTACTTGACCTGAAGCCACAGTAAATTAAGACTTGCTGGTGTGTTACACAGTGTGCTACACTGCTATTGCATAGCAACCCAGTGCTTGCAGAATGGCAAGGAAAAGTTGAAATACTTCTTGTGTGACTAGAAGAAGCCGACAGATATTTTCTACAAACAATTGTTTGAGTGAGTTTAGGCCTACCTATTTCCTTTCACTCATCTTGAGGTAAACGTGGTGAAATTGTGGTTTTTTGTTGTTGAGCTTATTATTAATAATCAGTATATTTTTAAAAAGATAAATAAAAGCAGCAGTTTGAGTATTAATATCATGTTAAAAGTAAAGTAGGGACTAGGCTTGAAGACTGACATTCAGCAGTAGGCCTTCCAAAAAGGTAAATATTTTGTTTGGTATCCATTACCCTTTGAACTGTAGAGAACACTTCTAAATTGCTAGCAAAAACATAGTTGTTCATAAAAATGTGAAGTGAGACTGGAAGTAAATCCTTCAAAAAATTTTAACTGTGCATTAACTGATAGAAATTTTGAGAAGCAAATTTAATAAACAACAGTACCAAAGCTTTATTAGTGGTAACTTGATATTTGATCAAAGCTGATGGTATGATGAGTTATAACTGTTGCTGAGTTATGTTTCAGAAACGATTGGGTCAATGTAGAACACAAAGAATTCTCTTTTTCTTAGAAGCATATGCTGGCACACTAAAACTGGAAAAAAATTGCCATCATACTGAAAAAGCAAAAAATATAGCAAGTACCACACCTGAGATTTGATCAGACATGATCTAGGCAGTGCATCTCAGTGGTCAGAGCAGTAGCAAAGCCTGTTGATCACAGAAGTGACAGAGATTAGCCTCAGTACACTTCACCAATGTTCCTGATGTTTCTAAAACCTGCAAAGCATTTGGTGAGGAAAACTGGACCATACCAGCCTTCTAAAATGCTTTGAGCATGAGGTTAACTAGATATAAGTAATTTTTGAACCTTCTAAAAGCTTTTAGCAGCATTCAGTTGCAAAAATAATTTTTGATTTGGCAATAATTCGGAAAATAAAAGCAAAGAATAACGATACAAAGTTGATTTAGTTTATGTGATGTTACAGAGGGTTCTAAGAGAGATCCTACTGTTAGGCAGTATTTGGGTCGCTTGTACTTCAGATGAGTAAGATTGTCAAGAAATATGTCTAATGGTAAGAACAGTAAACTGAAATACTTGTTTGTTGCAGTGACATAATGAAAGCAAACAATAGAATTCTTTCCCCTTAGAAATTCCTACTCCTCCATTAAAGTACATTTTAAGAGAATAGTGGCACTACATGTGAAAAGTCCACCAAATGTCTGTATTCAAAACAAAGACAGCGAAGTCTTTGCAGGTAGTGATTAAAATTAAGGCAAACCATTAAAGAATTGCTCTCTTCTAAAAGAAAATGCTTATATTAAAATTTAGTATGTCACATGTATAACTGTTCTTTTTGTCAGCACTGAAGAGCAAATCCAGAGCTAAGTACCTGACCACAGCACAGAGCTGAGGCTGGAACTTGTAAGGTGCTGCACAAAGACTGAAGTAGCATCATTCTGGGCCAGAATGGTTCTGCACGCGCGACTGAGAGGACCGCATTGCTATTTCTGGGTCCTCATGTGAGCTTTGCACCTAGAGTGGGCTGTCGCTTGCAGGGAGTTTGCAGGAGCAGTGCGGCTTGTGCCGTACGTGTGGGCTCCCTCTTCCTTCCTGCTGGGCTTCTGCCTTCCCTCCCAAAGCCCTGCTCGTGTTGACTTCATAAGACTCAATGCAGTCTGCCTTGGAAACATTGCGCAAGCAATATTGCTAAGTAACAAATGTTAAATTGACTCTGGTTTGAAGTTTTTTTCATATGCATAAATACTTTACAGAGCATGAAAATCTAAAACTCAAGAAGTAAATTCATAATATCAAAGTATGTACTTGTTCTTTTTCCACTATTATTTGTGATGAAGAAAAAACAGATGCTTTCTTATATTTGTTTCAATCTACTTTGTTTATGGTGACCATGTGTACCTGGCTTATAAGTGTACTTTGCATATTTCTCCTTAATTTGACCTGACTGCATTTATATACAATGCATAAGCATGGGATGTTGGCATTGTTGTCAATTAGCAGGGTAGCTCTGATGTTCAACAAATCTATTGTGTGTGTGTGTCTTTGCAAAAATAGTTATGCAGTATAATCAAAAGAAAAATTTAGGTCTTCATGGTAAGAAACGTATCTGATCTTTAGGAGGAAACTTCCCCCCCCCCACCATGGCAAATACACTATGAAGGGAAAGCCTGGACCTCCTTAGCTGCTTCTGCCACCAAAATGACTTTCAAATTCTTCTTTACTCCAAATTCTCAGACAGAAACATACAGAAATGTATTTTTATATTTTAGTGGCCAGGAAATTATAATCAATCAGCCTTCTCAGATGCAGACTTTCCTGTAACATTATCAGTTTGAAACAAGTCTTTCAAGTTAGGCCAGTCTGAAGTTTCAGCTACTACAGCTTTTTGAACAGTGCAGACTCACTGGGAATGACTCATTTTCTAGCCTTCAGTTATCAGATTATTTGCAGGTGATGGCAAGAAGATTTTGCTGATGGCTGAGTTTAAAATCTTGTCACTGCATGTTGTCACTTTTTTCTCCTTTCCATGTTAGAAATGGGTATAGTTTGGTTGTTTCTCAGGGGCAATTCTTAGGAGAAGGCAGTTTTCTGGGTTATTTGCTTTCTGGGATAATTAGCATATTTACATCTAACTGAATTTAGCAGAGAAAATAAAGTGACTTGTTTCTTTCAGGGATTCCTATGGTTCCATACATTAGACTGTGTGTCTTCATACATATTTTTGTATATGTGTTTAAATACCTATTGTGATCTATTGTGCCTAATTTAAATGTGGTAAAGTTAGTGATAGCAAAAATTGTAAATGAAGGGGATGGAAAATACTAATCTGTCTTCTATCAAAAACCTGCAAGCACATAGAATAAGGTAATAATTTTCTCAATGTTTATACAAAAAATACAGCCTTTCAAAGTTACCTTTGGTATAAAACAGAAAATAACTGAGATAAAAATGATCTGTGATTTTATCAGAACACAAAATACTTTTCTGAGAAATTTTTAGTGAATATTTTAATTTTGATTAATTTTTGTTTAAATGAAAACCTGTTTCAGCCACAATGAGTAATGTATGATAGTAGTGTTGGCAAAGATATTGTTTGTTGCCGTTCCAATTTTTCAAAAGCAGCCCAAGAAGAGGGTATGTTGCATGTTCTGTTAATGTTTGAAAGCATTTACATTATTTTTTTTTATGACATATGACTTACTTTTCTTGAGGTGAGTATATGTGAATATGAAAATATTTTTTAAATTTATGTAACAACACGTCATGACTATTTAAAATGTTATTTTTATGTATTTCACAGCAAAAGACACCATCAGAATCATTCACTGGGCGAGAGAAGAGATCAAATTCACAGTCCTACATCGGACGACCTATTCAGCTAGACAAGATCTTAATGTCCAAGGTTAAAGTGCCTCATACTTTTGTCATCCACTCTTACACACGGCCAACAGTTTGCCAGTACTGTAAGAAGCTTCTCAAAGGGCTATTTAGACAGGGTTTGCAGTGCAAAGGTAAGTAAACGCCCTCTAGGAACATAAAAGCTAAGCGTAATAAAATTGTAAATTAGCATTTGAATAGTTACTATTTAGCCTTACTCATGATTTCTTCAGTGAACTGTCTGGGTGTAGGCACACGTACAATTACATTGGATTAAAGTGGAATCAAAATTGCAGCAATTGCTGTTCTGCAGGAGCTGGCTGTGTTCATTCTTACCCTGTGGTATATCTGCAGTACCTTGCATCTTTTTCATTGAGATGTAAAATGTCTTGTATTTGGCACTGGGCGAGCGTGTGCTCACAGGCAGTTACAGCAGAGTAGCTAACACAAAGGAATGTGTTCTTATCTTCATTGTTTTCAATCTAGAAAGTCTTATGCTTGAATTGATGCATGTGCCCGAGTCCCAGCAGTTCAGGGTTTTGAGAGACTTAAAATGGAAATAATAATAAAATGAACTTATATGAGAATTTAAACCAACTTTTTTTCAGCGTGACTAATGTGCTGTCAGGTCTCACCGTGGTGTTACCTCAGCAGGTGCCAAAGTGAGTCAAGCCCCTTGGACTGCAGCCTAGAGTAGTGGCTCACCTTAGCCAGCCACAGTGCCCATAAATACAAAGCATTGTGCACGCTGTGGTGTTAGATAACATCAGCTAACAGATCCTTAAAATCACATTCCTTCTTTTAAAACAAACAATAACTATCATGGACTTGATCAGTATACTTTGTTTTGCTTCTTTGAACTAACATCCTGCAAAACTTCAAAGTTGCATTCATTTAACTTAAGATGTGATTCTGATGATTTAACTTGAGCAAAATCTCTGTGAAGGCATCACCTGTTTCAGTTCATTTTGAATCCCAGTGACATAAGCAAGTATTAACCTGATTTCAAAAAAATATTTATCTACAGCAGTTTAGACTGCTGTACCTCACTTGGTTTTTGGATTAATCTGAAGTTAAATAATTATAAGGATGTATATTTCTTCCTTGCTTAGTGTTTGCTTTTCCAGGTGTGTTAATAAGTTACAGCTCCTAGTTTATGTAAAACGTGTTCTGTAAGCCAAAAGAAAACAGTTAAGATGACATCTAATAAAGTGCTAGTTACAGGTAGGAAAAAAGTAAAGGTAGGGTGAAATCAAAATATCTAGAAAATAAGGAAGGTATTGAAAGAACCCTCCACTGAAAGCTGTCTAGAAGTTGCTCTGTGATGAAAAGAGCAAATATTTTCTCGTTTACGGTTGTTGGCTTGGGTTCTCCTGTTTCAGTTTTCAGTCTTCACCATCTGATTTGCAGTCAGTCACAGAAGCTGCAGCGGGTATACTCCAGCCCAGTCTGCTGCTTTCAAGGGAAAAGCAGCTCTGGTTTTGCTGCCAAGCAGACAGCTCTCTCAGTCACTTCCCTGGATGGGTTGAGCGTGTGCTTCAGCTGCATCATCCAGCATCTTCACCCTGTCCCACTGAAGGGCAGGTGGCATGTGGCCAGGCTAAGGAATGCTCTCTGGACATGCTGACTTTGTACCAGTGACATGATAAGGCTCAACATTCACGGTCTTGATAGCAGGAAAAAATAGAATTGTGTCACAGAAAAAGAGAAATAACTTTACTGTATCGCTTTTTTTCTTAACAGACTGTAGGTTCAACTGTCATAAACGCTGTGCTCCTAAAGTGCCAAATAACTGCCTGGGGGAAGTTGCCATTAATGGAGGTAAGTTACCTTAGTGTTTCTGTCATTGTTTAAACTATTGGTTAAATAAAAAGGTAAAACTGTGATATGTACAAAGACACAGTTTTCCATTGCTTGGGAGTGACTTTTCCTTGGAAATGTCACTTTTCTCTGTGATAAGGGAATGAGAAGTGTGGTAAAGTGTTCAATTTCTAATGCATATTACCATGGGAAGTTGTCAGCCTAAACTGCTTCTGAGGTTTATAAAGGTTATTAGATATCCTTTTTCAAAATTAAAATTGGTGATCTACTTTATTGAAGCGTTATCAATAATTTCAAAAAATTAGGAAAGTAAACTAATACTTTTCATGATATTTCTTATAGTAGTGTGACTGTATTACTACAGGTTTTTCTGTTTATTGGCAATTAGTGTGGAAAAAATATTTCAGATGCCAAGTATCCAACTTGAAATGTGATAAGTTGCATGATTTTCTGGAAGGTTGATATTGTATTCCTACTGCATGTTCCCCTCTTCTGCACCTCAAACTGGATTCTTGGAGTCACTATTATTATTAAATCTTTACATGATTTATAGCTCACCTAACCATTAACCATCCATAACCATTAACCATAACCATCCATAGCATCACAGTAGAACTCTGTCCTACATGGCTGATATAGGACCAGTAGGATTGTAATAGGCATTCTGTAATTTCATCCTGGTATCTCATTTTTTTTATTTTTACAGGAATTCGTTTCACATTATTTTCAAACTTAATAAATAAATACAGTATCTGTCACTCTGTCCATCTGCTGTATGATGCATCTTCCCCAAAATAGTAACTGAAGGAAGAGCTGAAGCAATAAGATTCCAGATATGGTCTCATTAATAAACACATTAAACACTAAATGTGGGAGGTTATTTTTAACTGATTTGGTTTATTAAAAATAGACATTAAAACAGTGTTGTAGGAATAGAAAAGAGAAAGCCTTGTGCTCTAAAGTGTCATTCATGACTGAATGACTGTTTCTGCTAGAGATGAAGTATAATGTGTGTCTTAATCACATGTCAGTAACTTATATCCAAACATTTTAAGACTGCTGTACATGGAAACAAACCTTCCAGCCCTGCACTTCCAATTTGAGTGAAATGCTACTAATCCATAACATTTTACTGTAAGCCAGTTCAGTCTGCTTTTTTGGGGGGACATCCTCTACATTGACTGTCCTGCACACAATCAGGCACAAGTTTCTTGATGAGAATATTTCGTGTATTCTCTTTGATTTTACCTTACATCCTGAAACGCTGCAAACATCCCAGAAAAACTCTTGCTATCTTTCCCATCTGACAGGACTGATGATTTTGACATGTTAGACCACAGCCTGTAGAGCAGCAGGCTGAGTTTCAACAAAAGGCCTTTTTTTTTTTTTTGGTGGTGTTTGTTGTTTGTTGGTTTTTTTTGTTAATGTTGGTTTTGTTTGGTTTGGGTTTTTTTGTTTTTGTAAAGCAGGTCCTCAGGTAAATAAGTTTAAAGGTTTCTCTTCCTTTCTGTCTTCCAGATAAATCCATTCACAAGCAGAAATACAATAAAAAGTTATTCTTGCTTGATCTTGCTTAGGCAGATCTAATCTTGAAATTTAAAAGTTTAACACAATTTAAATATAAGCTGGAAGATACCATAATCAAATAAGTTAAATCCTAAGTCTTTGTATTTTTTTCTGTTCTATCTTCCATTAGAGTTTTGATATTTATTCAATATTTCTTTTCTCAAGGGAGGGAATGTTATTTCAATAGTATGGATTGCTGTGCCATATTGCACAGCCTTCACAAAGAACACTGGTGCAAAGGAAATATCTTTTTTCCCCAGAAATGTAGTTCACACTATAAGTAATTGTCTTGGGAGTTATTTCAATATTTCACCATCATGTCATCATCATATTACAAAATTCTTAGTTTTGAACTTACTGCTCTTCTAGCATCAGTTTGCAGCTGTAGCCTGCCAACAGCTATTAAGTCAGGACACAACATTCAAGCTGTATAGAAAATTTGCCAGATCTCAGAAATAAAGCTCATTATTGTGGAATGTTTGATAGAATTCCATGGATAAGAAGTTCTGCCTTGACTTTCACATTTTTTAATAGAAAGTTGTATTTCTGAACATATTTTGGCTGGATGCATTTTCAGTTTTCTGTAGTGATTTTCTGAATGGCTGGTTACAGACCGCAGTTCACCAGTACACACTGAGGAAGAAAACCTGTGTTTTCCTGAAGCTCAAAATGTGCCAGGATGTTGTGATCAGAGTATTATGTGTTTTCAGATAATAACTTCTGAAATTATATTCCAGATCTCCTTAGTCCTGGAGCTGAGTCTGATGTGGTCATGGAAGAAGGGAGTGATGACAATGACAGTGAAAGAAACAGTGGTTTTATAGATGACATGGAAGAGTCTATGTCTCATGATGCTGAGATGTCAATGACAGGATGCCATAGTGACAATGGGGACATGCAGGATGCTGATCCAGATCACGATGAGTCTAACAGGATGATCAGGTGAGCTGGGGAGCGTATCTTTCATCTTCTTCTGGTTTATTTGGAAGTATCATGCTTGGGGCTTAAGGGGGAATCTGCGTGAACCCTATTCTCACTCCTTGAGAATGGTGACAGCTAGTCATATGTGGTGGCTCTGATATTTCAGTGAGATTGCTTCACTGAACAGTTGCATTAGGAACTTAAGAGAAATCTTAAAATTATTGTCAAGTTGAAGTAGCAACTGAAAACTGATGCAAAAGTAATTGTTACAGGTCTACTCTTTTGTGAAAATTACATTATAATAATTTATTTGTGCGTGAGCAATAAAGAACAACTTATTTTCACAAGCCTTTTTTCCCTGACTAAAAGTACAATACCTGGTCATTAAAAAAAAAAAAAGAAAGGATAAAGGAAAAAGAAATCAGGTAAGTGGTTGTGGTATAATTGGCTCTAGATTAATTGTTTGCATTTTTTGATACCTTTAGAAAAAAGGAAAGTTTGACAAACTTGCAGTAGTAGTTTCAAGTAAATTACAAAATATATTGGTCATTTGAAATGACTAATCAGGAAGGAAATTGGGAATTAAGTTGTGCAACTTACCTTAGAAATGTCTGAAGAGAAGAAAGAATTATTCGTTTATTGGAAATGAACAGACAAGTAGGGATTATTCATTGTCAGGGAAAGTAAAATGAATTCAGGTCCTTTCAGATGTAATTTTCTTCATGCAAGGGACGTGTACCTTGAAGAATTATAGAATATTTTTCTTTCACAGGTCCTAGTTTGACCTGCAGTTTCCTCTTTTATTCTGCTTACTAGGAGTCGGTTTTGGTAACGCGTTTCCCCTTTGCCCTCTGTTACTCACATACACCTGTTGCGCCGATAGAAAGCAATACATTTCAACAATATGCAGCTTTACCTCCTGCAGCAATGAACTGTCTTTCCTACTGTCATATTCACCTGCAGAGACACTAACACCTTGTATCATTTGCGTATAAGCCTGTGCTTATATCATGAAGTTAGTGTCAAATGACATTTTGAATGCCCAAGTTACATTAGATAGAGAGTTGTGCAGGTTTTCAAAATACAAGTACCCAATTACAACTAATAAAACCATTGATAACCAAGGTACATGTTTTACTTAGTTGAGGGACACCCCTGTATTTCTGGTAATACCATTGCAATGAATGCAATAATACACTCGTAAGGGTGGTCTCCATGTCCTTGGATTAGTTTTAAGTGATCTATTAAAAGCAAATAAAAAAGTTAATATATTGTCCATACAGACAAGAGTAGTTATATAGGGACTGTAGCTGATCACTTTAAGGCAAAAAAGAAACATTAACTATATGTTATAGTCTTAATGAAACTTTAGGACTGCACACGTTTTGCATTTTGATTGGAAACTGCTAATTTGCAAAATGTTTTATTTCCAGGATGCATTACAGTGAAGCAGGGCCATCTGTGGACACTCACAGTCAGAACAGTTGTGGACATTTAAGATACTGCTCTTTTCTTGAGCCTTTTCTGCCCTTTTTTGTTGGAGTTGTTGCACCAATAGCTTTACCAGCAGGGCAGAATGCAGGAGTCTCTGTGCAGTGTTTTCATGTACAGTGCAGCATCTCCAAGTAAAGTTCTGCCAGAAATACCTAAGCATTTATGTTTAGGATTGAGCAGGTTTTGAGTTCATATTGCATTATGCAGAATCTCCTCTAGAAATGGTTAATTCCAACAGCAAGGAAAGTGGGAAGATGGGCTTGGCTTCTTAAACCTCTCCAACTGGATATTCCAGGTTTTATCTGATGGTGCTACCAGGCATACTTTCAAGTTCCCATGCACTCCCCACTTACTGTGTGTCAGGCGAGTTGTGGAAAGTTTCAGTACACGTACCCCAGCGTGCAGGGCAATGGCATATTCCTGTAGGTCTTTGATGATAAAACATGGTAGCATAAACCTCATTCTCTGAGCGGTTCCAGCAGACTCTTTGCTACGCCCTGCCAGGGTGCACACAGCTGGGCAGCCAACACGTGTTTCACTCTGTAAACCTTTATAGCTCCACTGTGTGTTTGAGCCCGAGAAAGACCACGGGACAGTAATCTGACGGGCAGTGTTTACTTAGCTTATGAGAGATTCAAGATCAAGTACTGATCTGAATCATGCATAGCACAGGCTTGAGCTATGGCTTCCACACCCTAGTTGAGGCCTTAGTCGTTTGCCCATCTTCTTAGCTCATCTTTAGGAATATTTTTGGGAGAGTGCTCGTGTGTGTGCTTGTGTTAGCCTTCAGAAGGTTTCTGACATTCTCTTGGTAGCGTTACAATTTTTTGTCTTTGTAATCTCAAGATACTGGGAATGACAAAACAAAGTAGTATCCAGGTCTGATAGTGATGATAAAAACAAATGTAGATATTAGATATATATTTTGATTTAAAAGATTTTTTTTCTTTTTGTCCAAAGTTATCTTCTTTTTTAAAAGCCTTTATTGATTTATTCTTAAGCCCTTCAACCAGCAACAATATTCCATTAATGAGAGTGGTACAATCTGTGAAGCACACAAAAAGGAGAAGTAGCACAGTAATGAAGGAGGGCTGGATGGTTCACTATACAAGCAAGGACACGCTGGTAAGAAATGTAAAGAAGACCGTGTTAGGTCTTACTGTACGTATTATATGATAGTACAGAATTAAATTCTAACAATACTTTGAGAATTAACAGTCATTCATGTAAGGCATTTTTTGCAGTATCTCTGATTCCTAAAGTCCTGACTCATGTCATAACTGAGGACTGGCGCTGCTTGGAAGAAACAGGAGACAACTGAAACACACAAAAAATAGCTGAATGTGTCAGTTGCATTATTATAGGTAGCCAACTGTGAAGACATTCTGAAGGAAGTAAAAAATAATATTAGCACCTTAAGGGTTCTGGAGAGTAGCTTTACCTTCCAGCTGTGGTCTCATGATAGGTGAATTGAGAGTTTTGTAAAATAGATTTAGCGTAGAAAAAGGTTATTTTCATTCTGACCTGCTAGAACAGGAATAATGACTTCAGTATGTGACCTTCTAAAGTGAGCTGGAGTGTTCTAACTGACATAAAAAGAAAGTGTTACTGTTTTAGCAGCACACCTGTAGCAAATTTTGCTGAATGTAATGCAGACATCAAAGGGACACTTTAAATTTTTAAAATGTGAACAATTTGAACAGAGCTACTGAAACCTCAGAGGGTAGCCCTGTAAATCCTAAATTTAAATATAAACTACTCATAAAAATAATGTAATAGCAAATGAATCTTTACCATTCGCAATTCATCTTTTCAAACTTAATGAATCATTTTGGAAGAGATACTTTTGAGAAATGAACATTTCATTAATTTACTTGAAAAAATGTTAGAAGGATTTTCCCCTTGTTTTTCAATGCAGAGGAAACGACACTACTGGAGACTGGACAGCAAATGCATCACACTTTTTCAAAATGATACTGGAAGCAAATATTACAAAGTAAGGAATATTTTTCAATCTCTTTTTGTACCAGCAGAATATGGCGACTGAATTGCTGTATTAATAGATAATTTCTAAAAGTACACTAGACAAACAGAGATGATCTATGTTTGTTTTCATTATTTAAGCTGCATTATTTGTGTTTTGCGTTTCACAATCAAGTCTCAGATCAGAAAAGTGTCAACTAAAAAGGACTGTTAAAATACATGTTGTAGAAATTGAAAGTTTTTATATAGGGGCCATTCAGTACCAGTGACAAATTCTGGCAGGAAATTCTTCTGACATTGTTATTCATAATACAGAATCTTTCCAAACAATTAGGTATTGTGTATGTTACTTTAATTCTGTCCTTTGGACCTTATGTTCTGATTTTGATTGTAAAATATTATTTTAATACTCGTATTCATTTACCCGAGACAGTTAAACTCCTTAGGTATTACTCAATAAGTTTTAATAATGGAAAGTATTTTATTCCTGTCAAGGAAATATGTTATTGTAATGTGCCATAAGTGTTATTCAGGATGAAACAATCAAGTTTATACCTATGTGAAAGGTGGATTTGGAATCCTCATGTTGAATAGATTTATTCTGCAAATAATTTATTTCAAATACATTTTATTAAATAAGGAGTCAACAGGGTTTATTTTTCTAGTGAATTTCTGTTGATATATGGAGTGTGCTGTTCTTGTCTGATGGCACCTCACTCCTCTCTTTGGTAAGTTTAATTCACAAACAGTGAAGTTCTACTTTGTCTTTGAAAGAAACAATTAGTGTTTTACTGTCAACAAACTTTGTGGCTTGGAGTTTCAGGGTACAAGAACCTTTTTGTTTGTACAAGAAGCATCTGATTAAAGGCAACAGCTAATATCGTAAATTAGTTAAAATTCATGCTTTAGTTTTCTATGTAAAGATTATCAACCTATAAAATGATAATTTGTTTTCATTTTAGGAAATCCCACTGTCTGAAATTTTGTCTCTGGAGCCTGCAAAAACTTTCACTTTACTGCCTCAAGGAGCCAATCCTCATTGTTTTGAAATAAGCACAGCAAATATAGTCTATTATGTTGGAGAAAACATAGAAATCCTCTCAAGTGTTCCTCTGAATAACAATGTTATCACCAGTGGTATTGGCATCGATGTGGCACGAATGTGGGAGATGGCAATACAGCATGCCCTGATGCCTGTCATCCCTAAAGGGGCATCAACTGGGTCAGGACCCAGCCTACACAGTAAGTTTATTCATTTCCTCCATTTCAGATAAGTAGAGTCATATCACAAATTATATTGCTCAATTTTCTGCACACGTTGAAAGGAAGCATTGCACAGCTAGTAAAGGCTGTTCTGTCGTGGCTTATCATCCATCTGCATGTTATTTTAAATGACACAGTTTCTGATCCATGTGTTTCCAGTTTAGACTAGGAAATCTGTATTAATATACAAGATGCAGATTTGTTAGTGAGCAAATAGTTCTTCTATTTGTAAGGCATCTCATCCATCCAGTTTGTGTTGCTGATGTGAGTGATAGCCTCCTTGTGCAGTCATGAAGTTTTCTGAGCTCCAGTTGGGAATTGATAGATTTTTCCCATTGTGACTGTACTTTACATTTCTAGCAGGAGAGGCTCTTCACTCTTTAGGTCACTGCAGCATAGATGATACACTCCCTTTCATCATATTTTGCTGCACAACCGCAGGAAATATTGTCCCATGCTGAGACAAAGTGAGATCAAGCGTGAAGAACAGCTGTTCTCAGCACAAGAAGACATGGATGTTACCGAGGACCAAACGGACTGAATCTATCTTTGCCTCCAATTTACATACCTTTGGGTAATTCTCTAGCAAAGATGACAGTTTATCTAAACCAAACATTAAATTCATTTAAATCTAGCTCAGGTACTGATAACAAAGTAGCACAGAGCAAACAATTCCCCACTAGTAGCCATGTGCTGCTGTGACTGCTCCACTACTGATACTCAACCTAGTTAGTGTAAAGCAAATTTGTGTATGTCTACACAATTTGATTTAGACCTTTTGTTGTAATATACACCCGCTTTAGCGCTTGACATCTGGATGCTATTAATGCAGCAAGAAATGCTAATAAGACTACAAGCCCCTCAGAAAACAAGTGATACAACAGGCTGTGGCATTACATCTCCAGGCATGACAGCTCACATATCAGATTAGATCAGCTCTGTCCTTTGCTTTCTCGACTGGGTTCCTGCATAAAATATTGTGAAACTCTGGATGTCATTTCCATCAGGCTAGTTGCCTAGTGCCCCTGGTTTGAGCCCAGCATAGCTAAACAAATCACCGAAAATGCTGGACTTGGAATGACAGCCGTCTTCTCTCTTGGGAAGTTTGGAAATTTTCTTTACAATTTAGTGGTTATCTTTGGGGTTTTAAGCAAAAATTAAGGTCTTCTGAGACCTCTAGAACAAACTCCTGTAGGGACTGAGGATGACAGCAACCTTCTGTCTTCTGCTCAAAGTCTTTGTCCATGTCTTTTTTTCATATAAACACAAAGCAGCACATACATTTGAAAACAAATTGGCAATGATAAAAAGCCTTTATGTAACTGAAACGTTGCATTCCAAAACTAGTGTATTCCTAAGGAAAGGACGAGGGAGTAAGTCACACAGGGCAGAAGTAACTCGTGCTACTTATGCAACTAGGAAAGGTGCTGATGGGCAGTAGTGAGTGTCTTCAGAGTGTAATACAGGCTTTATAGTAGAGAACACTGGTTCTGATGAGGCTGAAATCCATACTAAGAAGTTCTGGGCAGAGGTAGGAGACAGAAGTGCTGGTGCTCCAAATAACCATTCTTTCCTCCTGAAAATGACATCTTTGTGTGATTCACTTAGCAGTAGGCATATTCGCAAGTTTTACAGAACCTCTCAATAGATTTACAGTTCAAAATGCTTATGGTAACATCCTAAGCTCTGAATTTGTAGAGGTTGTTGATATTCGTTGTATTAAAGTACAAGTGCCAGTTTTTATTTCCATTATGTGTTTTAATAATGTCTCTTAAGCAGGTTGAAATGTGTATTACTTTTAACAGTACACATATGAATTTCAATGTGTATTGATGTGAATAGCATCAAATACACTGTAGATAACACTATAAAATATATTAAATCCACAGAATAAAAACAGTTTTCCCAAGTTGCAGTTATTGGCATGAGCTGTAAAGCCCTAAAAAAGAATGCACAGAAAACAATAATAAACTTAAAAATTGGAATTATGAGATTCCTCTATTAAAAATTAAAATGAAATCTATATTTCTGTTCTTTACTATACACTGCAAAACTTGTTCAGGTCACATATTTGTGGGCTGGTGTAATTTTATATTGGCTGTTAGATGAACAAGCTGACCTAATTGGTTCAATTTCTAGAGCTGTCTGTAGATATTGATGTAATGTAAATGTCATTTCCTATTACCACATGTTTGAACTAAAAGCACAGCAATCTAAAGTCTATTTTACTTTTTTCCCCAGGGGATATATCTATCAGTATTTCTGTGTCAAACTGCCAAGTTCAAGAAAATGTGGTGAGTGTTCTCTGGATGCTGGTGCTAGACGTGCTATGGTTAAGCTTGTGAAGTCATTGATCTATTTTGCAAAGAGGAATGTTTGAGAGGAGTTCCCATCAGACATTTTTCACTTACTTTGTAGAAATTAACAAACAATTAGCTTTTTTAACTTCCGAGAAAAATCATCTTCATGGCACCTTCTCTTGAGACTCAAGAATTACATATGGGTAATTTCTTGTAATACAACTATGTATCCTTGCAGGATGTTGATTATCAAAAGGAAAAGTGAGCTGTAGAAGTTATTAGTTCATGGGTTTTCTTTCAGCTGAACTTTGTAAACCTAATCACAATCCTTGATAAATACACTGTTTCCTGTCATTGCTGAGATCGGGTATTCTCTGTTGTACGAAGATGAAGCTCTATCTGAAGGAAGAGTTACACATGGTTTTTCACATACCTAAAGAATTCTGGGTTTCTTTCACCTAGGACTGTCAGACACAGGACGTGCGGTCAAGGTGAACAGTCACATTGCTGATTTTTTGTCTCAGAGGTAGAGAAAATAAACAGGTTTGCCTGCAGCCCTGTACAGCTTTGGGGCAACTCTGCTGTTTGTCAGAAAAATACTAGGGAACGATGTGTCCATTTGTTTCCTAAGAAAAAGCAAGGCAGCCTTTATTATCAACTCCTTGACATTCTTTTACTCTTCATTGTATTTGCTGCTTGGTTAAATATCAGGAAAATGAACCAGAGCTCCAAGATTTGAGGTTTGTTTGAGTTTCCCAAATGAATCTGCTAATAGCTTGTGCTTTAGCCTCTCTTTAGGCATTAAGAAATAGTGAGATGAGATACTCCCTCTCTGGCAAGGATGGAATATTTTACTCCCCTCAGTGGACAAACACAAATAGCCAAAGTCCAGAACTGCTGATTTTTCAAAAAGCTTTCTATAAACTAAGAAACCCCTTGCATTTTCATGGCTGATGTGAGCTGACATAGGAACTTTTGCAAGAACGTTATAAATTTGTAATTTCTCCCTTTTCATTAAAGCCGGCAGCAATTCCTACATCTGAGATCCTGGGATCTGGATAGAATGTTGCTAACAGGACCCTCTTTATTTTAATACCTACTTTCATTTTCAAATTTCACAATGTAATGTTGTGCACTGGGGGCTACTTGCCTGGCAGGTGCAGTTAATGTGGCTTTTAAGAAAAACTGCATGAATGTTTTGGGCAGATAATGTTTTGAAATGTACTATAGTAAATGCGTGCTACTTCCCATTAGAAAAAGCAAATGAAATACAAATTTTGTTTCCGTATCTCAAGGCTTAATATTCGTTATGTTTATGTAAACAGGATATTAGCACTGTATACCAAATCTTCCCAGATGAGGTGTTGGGATCAGGACAATTTGGAATTGTTTATGGAGGTAAGGCTTTGGTGTGCTATCTATGCTTAAGATAGAAAATGTCTTGAATGATTTTGAATTTGGACTCTGAAGTGTTTTGTTACAGAAATTAGTTGCCCATTGTTTTATATAAGTGGTATTCATTAAGCAATGCAACTGCTTCTTGTTAACAAAGTCATTTTGTAATTTGAAGTTTTCTATCCAGTAGTGGGTCAGTGTATATTAATAGCTCCATATTCTCTGTAAGTTCTGGTAAAGAAAACAATGAAGTGCAGAAAACTGTTATTTTTGAGAACTATAATTGAAGAAGAAAAAGTTGTATACTTTCTTCATCCTGCTGTTTTTCTTGGCATGTTTTTGTGCACTTTTTTCCTTTGTTTTTCAGTACTTTGTTAGAATTGCGTCTTTGGGTTTTATTAATAATTGTTCCTCTTTTCCCTCCTTTTTCCAGCAGTTTTTGGGGGTGTATTTGGGTACAGCTGTTGTTTGAGACAGTGTGAAGTGAGAACTAACTAGGAATTTCTCACTGAAGTCTCTCTCTGAGTCTGATAAACCTGGGACATGGACTCACATGCCTAAAGGCAGTCACCTATTTTGTTATTTGCTACTCTGGAACTGCTATCAAAGGGCTTAAGCCTACAACCTGCCAATTGCAGACAATACAGCTTAATAAGTATATGAATGAGCACGCACACACACTTATAAATACTTGCATCCATATTCTTGAAATGCAGAGATTAATTTCTCATGTGTGTGTTTCTTACATGTTTAAAGAGCTTTGTCAGATGATAACGAGAAAAAGGTCTCTCGTCAAAGGGAAGGAAGAAGGGGAACAACAGAAAACTTTTAATGATTTATGTGACTTAATTTGCTGCAGATATGCTCAGAGGATTACTTGGTTGTGGTCATTTGTACAATCCAGTAAAAGTGGAACATTTTTCAGAATTATTCATCTTAATTGATAAAGGCCTTTTGTTTTATTAATGCAGGAAAACATCGTAAAACAGGAAGAGATGTTGCCATTAAAATAATTGACAAACTAAGGTTTCCAACTAAACAGGAAAGTCAACTTCGTAATGAAGTTGCAATTTTACAGGTATTTTTCTATTCTTTTTGCAATATTTACTCAATTTTTATGTTACAATAAATAACAGATAATAGGATAATTATTTCAATCAATGATCACTAGTATTTTGAAAAAAAAACCCCTAGTATTTTTGCTGCTTCATCTGCATAAACAGCCAAGACCAAATGTGTTTGGATTGTAATGTTAGGTATTACATAGTTTCTGCAGTTTTAACCACCAGGTACAATAAAGAAAATGTATGTTTATTAAAATTATTTGAAGTTCATCCATTTTCCTGTACTGTCCCTAGAAATTTCATGCCTATTGTCTACAGTTTAGGCACAAAAATTACGGAAGAGTGAAATGTTTTCTGGTTTAGGACGGTGCGAAGATTGGCTATGTAATGACAAAACCTACTAATCATGTTGGGAAATCAATGTTATTCAAGTGCTGTATTTATCTTTAATAGAATCTTCATCATCCTGGAGTTGTAAATCTGGAGTGTATGTTTGAGACACCAGAAAGAGTGTTTGTTGTTATGGAAAAACTCCATGGAGACATGCTGGAGATGATCTTATCAAGTGAAAAGGGCAGGTTGCCAGAGAGAATAACAAAGTTTTTAATTACTCAGGTAAGAAATTAATTATAGACCTAGAAGGAGATTTGAGGTCAGTTATTATCACTGTTTCTTATGTTTTGCTTTTGGCATAATTTAACCTGTCTGTTTTATGAAAGCCGAATTGTAGTATCAGGGATTGCACAGACAGCTTTGCCTACATTATCTGATAGGCCGTAAACCATTAAGACGACCTAGAACTAGACACGTGCAGCTGTCTGGCTGCTGGATGGAAGGGCCATCAAGCTGCAGTTTCTCATTGAAGAGTTAAGCACAGAAAAAGGACACAAAGCACTAACAGCAAACTGTTGAAGACCTATGCAAGGAAATTTGAGCCTCTTGAACTGACAGATACCTAAACATTGCAGTTCATACTATGCACTTTTGTGGATATTTTCTGTGCTGAGATTGGATCTTAGCACTGCCTCTGATTAAATTAGTTTGGTTTCCTGTATGAATTCTGTTAACAATGTGATCTGGGTTGGGTTTTTTTTTTGTTCTTCCTGTTGTCGTATTATCATATTGCTTCTGTGGCTGCCCGTAATACTAATTTAAATTTAGATACACAATTGAGTAGTGAACTGCCTCAGAGTCAGAGTAGTCTGTGTTTCAGCAGTCAGAAAAAAGAAAGGAGCAGGAACAACTGTGTTATGGTGGAAGTTTATTATTCAGGGTAGACTGTAGTAGGTTCTAGCTCCAGAATTTGGTTTCTTGCCTTCCCAGATTCATTCAGGCTCCTCGGCACTCTGTGCTCTAATGCTCGGTGGGAAGTTCTGCCAGCCTCTCACCAGACACAAGGAAAGGAGTTAAAGCCATAGGAATAGGATAAAAAGCTCTGTTGCACTCTGTTGCCATGTTCTTGTGTTTGGAATGGAATAAAAATACATGCAAGGCTGCTTATTCTTTCTTTCCTCAAGGAAATGTTTAAAAACTAGCATTTCTGTGATTATTTTTATTGAGCGAATTTAAATCTGGAAGGTCATTTTGGAAATGTTCTTGTATGCAAAGTTTTCACCAACACAACCACACACACACACAGAAAAAAAAAAAGTTGCCAGGTACTTAGGACACAGTTTTTGAAAAAATGTTTAGAATATGAAGTCTTTGGAGAGGGAAAACACATATTTCATGTAGTCAAACACCAAGAAGACTTGAGGCACAGCAAATAATAGCTGACATTTTTGCTCCCTCCCTCCCTCCCTCCCCCCTGCCCCACATTGTAGACATTGTTGTAAAAGGTACATTCTTATTGGATTGTTTCCCTCTACAGCAGTCCTTGATTCTCTGGTTACTGATACTGTCTGAACAATATAAAAACACCCCCAAAAATATAAAAACTTAATTTCTTTCTGATTTCTTTCTTCACAGATCCTTGTTGCTTTAAGACATCTTCATTTCAAAAACATTGTTCATTGTGACCTCAAACCAGAAAATGTGTTACTGGCATCAGCTGATCCTTTCCCACAGGCAAGTAGAAAAAGCCCTTTAAGATAAATTGTTCAAATTAATAAGTGTTAGTGATCATTATTTTATGAACAAAGAAGAAAGTGACTAGTGACTCTCTGCATCTCCTCCAGGAACTTCACAGAAATTTTAGATATGAAGAAATGGATCACTTAATCAAAAAGCTTTTGAAAGAAAACATGTTTGAAAATCCTTGCCGTTTGTCATTTGCCAAAAATATTCAACTAGAGTTGACATAGCTGCTTGTGTGCTTATTTCTAATTTGCTCACTGGTAAAGCAAAAATTACTTATCTGATTGATTTGGTCCAGATAAGTGACAATTTGCAAACAATCACTGGAAATAGAGCTATTTTTCTGAAAGTTAGGGTAGAGCTCATTCAAGATCTTCTTTAATTTTATGCATTTAAATTCTGTGTAGATTGCAGATTGTTTAAATATACTTTGTGGATCATTCTTGTATGTCTCATTAAAAGGCATTTTGTATCAGCTCCTGTTACCTTTGGTCTGTGGAGTTCAACTATAAATTTCTTCAACTGCCCGTATTCAAAAAGAGCACTATTGGTAATTTCTAAATAATACCAGTTATCAGTAATTGAAAGGAAGAATCTATATTCATGTTTTAAGTGAGAATTTTTAAGTAGCTAAATCTGGCCCTCTGAAGAAATCAGACAAGGAAGTTTGCAGAGAGGCAGAGTGTAACTAGGTCCACAATAAAATGAAAGTGGAAATTCAAGAACTAAATTTTGTCAACTTGCTTAATTTAGGAGAAAGCTAGAGGTAATTTTTTTTTTTTCTGTTTGCTGTGTCTTTATGCTGTGAATGAATTACTATTGCCTTGTATTACTACTTTAATCAGGAGCCTGAGCTGTTAAGGCCAATTCACATTTGCATTTCTTTTATTCTAAGGTGTCCTGTGTTAGTGGTTTTACCATGGTTTATTCATGCAGTGAAGGAATAGAGGAGATGCAATGGACTGGTAGTCTGGTCTAACGTCTCAGTAGAATAAGGGTATTTATTCCTCTCAAAGAGGAGTTTAGCAAAAAGTATCCTTGAAGAAAGAGTAGGAGATGTATCTTGCAACTAAACCACCCTAAATGTTCCTCAAGTATGTGTTTGATAGTAAAAATGTCTGTCTTACTATAGCACTTTTCTTAAACAGGTAAAACTTTGTGATTTTGGTTTTGCCCGAATCATTGGAGAGAAATCATTTAGGCGTTCAGTTGTAGGAACGCCAGCCTACCTTGCTCCAGAAGTGCTGAGAAACAAAGGCTACAACAGGTCTCTGGATATGTGGTCTGTGGGTGTCATCATTTATGTGAGCCTCAGTGGTACCTTTCCATTCAATGAAGATGAAGACATACATGACCAAATCCAGAATGCTGCTTTCATGTATCCACCTAATCCTTGGAAAGAAATTTCTCATGAAGGTAATGTCCTCTGTATATACCAGTGGAAAAGAAAAAAAGGTTTGAAATTTCAAGGTGCAATAATGTAAAGTCTCTGTTCTGTGCTATCAGCTGCTTTAGACATTTCCTGCAGAGCACGTATAGTCTGCATATGGCGTAATCCTGTAGCGTGGGCTCTCTCAGGAGGTGTTGAAGGAGGCACGTAGCCACCTACAGATTGGGTTGCTGTCAAATCTATGGGGAACCTCTGGTGCTGAAACTGGTGTGTCTTATATTTACTTCTGTACCTCTTCATTCAGCTCTAGTATCTCTGCAGTCTTTTTCTCATTTTATTTGTGCCAATACTTTAGTTTCATTGAGTAGGATGCTTTCCTCTGATAGTCCTTCTGCGGAGAAGATAAAAAAGATACTGAACAATTCCGAGCAGATGAGGTTTCAAGAACAGTGTGAGAAAGTCATAGAATAAGGTTTCTGCAGGTGGGGGAAGGCTTGGAGAAAACCAATGAGACTTTTGAAACTGGGATTTTGGTCAACAAAGTCAAAGATTTTTGATAGTAAAAGAATAATGTAAATAGTTCTCTGTGGACATCTTTTTTTAAAGGTAAATAAATTCTATTAAAGAGGTCTCTGAAAACAACTATGTAGGGTGTTGAACAAAATTGTCAGTTCTGGTTTCACCAACATTTCTTGTACATAACAAAGATTTTCAGGCAGCTTGATTTTCTCTGATTTTTCGGTTGTTTTTTTTAAATCATTATGTCCTTCACCTTTTGCAAGTTTGCTTCATAAGAAAGGAAACAACATAAACATCAGATTCTTATCTGTTTTCTGAACCTTAGAATGTACCAAATTTAATTAAAATATCAGCATTTACAATTTCCATAATTTACAGTACAGTTTTTTGGATTTCACGTGACATGTTTAACTTACATGTTAATGGTGCCTTAGAAAAGTGAGCCTACTGCTCGATATATATGATAACTGTGAGAGATTGTCAGCTGAAAAATGCTTTGAGAGCATTGTCTGTTGTTTTATCTCGGTGCCAGATGAAGTTTCATAAGATCTGTTGGGGAGGAAAAAAAAAAGCAGCTATAAATCTGCACAATTACACACTGAAGTCCTCCTGAACCTCCACACACTTCTGATATGTAAGCTGACAGAATCTGTTGGCAGCAATGCTTTATCTGGCGCTAGAGATAAGCAAACAGCAATCAACACAGAAGAGACTGCAAGAAATTGTCTCCCACAGGTTTCTACTGTGGTAGACAGGAGATCAATTTCTGCATTCAGAGGTGAAGATTCAGTAGAGCACCTGCAGAAAACTCACCTACTGGGGTGTTATCTCTCCTTTTATAGAATCACAACCTTCATTAAGAGTTGATGGATATCAGGCTGCAAGCATGCAGAATGGTGGGAAAGAATACACTTAAACAAACTACTAAATTTAAATCTGCTTATATGTTCTGATTTTGTTATATATTTTTAATTCTTAGCTGATGAGCCACTTTATTGTGCTAAACAAAAACCTGAAAGCATCTGAACAGATCCATTGTCTAACATAGGCAGTTGGAGTCTGGATATCTGTCGAAGTATTACTTGATAATGCTGTTTTTTAGAGGTCAAAATTGAACTCAAACCCCAGATTAGCTAGGGGAGATAAAGGGATGGTTTTCTCATGACAGCTACTCTGGTCCACGCTTTTCTACAGGTCAAAAAGAGGGTTGGTGCAGGGGCCCTGTAAACCTACTGGCACTGTCAAGTTTGTTTTACTAATGATCGTATAAATCATTAAAATGCGTATCTGTACCCAGTGTCCTAACACATCTAATCTGGGTTACAGTTCTAAACAGTGCCATGATAATTGATGCTATCAACCACTGAAGCATTTCGGGGTGAAACAAAGATGATTATTTAAAGATTTTATTAAGTTGCTTACTCAACACTGCAAATAAAAATGATTTCATAGAATCGTAGAATGATTTGGGTTGGAGGACTTAAACATTATCTAGTTCCACCCCCCTGCCACTGGCAGGGATGCCTCCTACTAGACAAGATTGCTTAAAGCTATTCACTGAATTGCTGTATGACAATTTGACCTTGCTTCAGACTTCATTGGGGAATTTTGCTAGATATTCAAACACAGGCATTTACTTGAAGAATTATTTCCTATTTTATAGCTTTAAATTTCACATGTGTCAAACATGGAGTCTATTTACAACAGCATTACTGTTCATTTCCAATTTTGACCTTCCAGTACACCAAACCTGCATCATCTCAAAAGATTTATTTTGACTTGGCTACAGGTTACAAAAAATAAATACTGCAAAATAGAATGATAAAACTCCCTGAAAGACTTCTTCCTTCTGACTGTTACTGTATTTTACCTGGTGTGGCTTCACTGTGGTGGCTGTACTTTTGAACTGCATGGTCCTAAAATATGCTGAGTGAAACTTTAGATTATTCATCGTGTGTTTTGTTCTGTTGCGGAATTTTCATAAATCATTGTATTCACTTTTTTTCATCAGCTACCAACAGAGCTATTACTACTAGCCTGGTGAGCTATGTGATATGCACACACAGGCACATCACATTACTTTGTATTATTAAATAATTTGGGAAGAAACAATGCAATTTCTTCCATGCATTAAATTTGATCATAGTGTGCCTGTTACACTGCTTTTGAGTCAGAAATAAATACCACAGCTGCCTTCAAGCCAGTGTTTATATAGACTTGTTTCAGCATAATGTGAATAGAAAGTCTGTTTCACACATTAATGACCCAGTCACATGAATGAGCATTAAGCAGGAGGAGGCCAAATGCATGTTATAGCTCAAAGATGCTCTCTACCTCAGTAAATGTTTAACTGGCTGTTTAAACTGAAGTCTTAGCTCTACTACACGTTTGCTAGGATAGATTGGTATTAGAAAACTCTTTTGTAGAGGTGCAGTTTATAATTGCCAAAGATTTCTTGAATCCATGTCCCTGAAAATAATAAGCTCTGCCAGATGAAAATTATTTTCTGCCACCCCCCCCCTGCATTTATATTACAGCATTTGTCAACAAAGATGTATTGACCAGCAATAGGGAAAGGGTTTATGTGGATGAAAAAAATATGCCACTAGTCAACAGAGCTATACTTAGATTCCAGGGCCTAGGAAATCCTTAGTTTTACATCAGTGTCTGCCGCTTGAATTTTTACAAGCAATAGCTGTAAGAGTAGCTAATATTATGGGTGTACTTTAAAAATTCTGGAGTGTAAATTGTTAAATTACGACTGCTTTTCTCGCTATTCTTAAGGTGATTTATTTTTTATAACTTCTGTGAAAAGCTAAAGTCTGTACGGTGGGACTAAATGAATGGTAGGTTCATAATAGGGTTTTCAGAAATTTCATAAGCTTTTGCATTAATGAGTGGGTCATATCCTAATGGAGTTAAAGCGGTCATTCCTGTATTGTTAATATGATACTTGGAGTGAAAATTGTTGGTGTCTTTACTACAATTATTTATTTACCATACTAATAAACTGCCATAAGCAGTTTAGAAATATGAACGTCCTGACTTCAGAGGTTCTTTCCAGTAAAATACAACTAAAGAGCAATCTTTCCTAAAATCAAGGGGACATACAGCTTTTTAAAGTTGCATTTGAATCTTTCCGTTGGGGATTCTGCTGAATGATCACCTGTCTAAATGACCAGCAGTCATGCTTCTAGAGTAGCTGGCTAGTTTATCACCTTTAACAAAGTCTCCAGCTCCCAGAACTTGATAAGCCCTCAGCTGGCTACTTCTGTTATCCTTAAATCACGGTAAGTAAAGTAAACAGGGGCCCACAGAAGTGTTAAAAAAGCTGTACCCTAATCCTCTCAGAACTTCCATTCAGGTTGCTTCCTTGGTGAAAAGCTGTGGGATTCCAGTGGATGATATGCAGGCCATAGGTCTTTCTTAATGTTCTACATTATTTGAATTATTGATTTTACAGAGGAATATTGTCAACATTTATAAATGTCTGACAAGGATTACTTTAAAACCTAGTTTTAAAACAATAATCAGTCTCTAGTGAAAATTCATTAAAAATTATTTTAAAATACGGTGTAGTTGCTACCATTTTCTCTAAACTACTCTATCTTCCTAGACAGAAAATTTAATTTCCTAATAGTTGATGCCCCAGTTTCAATCCCTGAATCACACTGAAGTTTTATTTTAAACTAAATATTAATACCTTTCCAAGTAACTAATACCTTCCAAATTTTTATTTCCAGTGTTCTTAAACAGTACAACTCAAATTGTAAACATCAAACTGTTAACTACATGGATATATTTTTTTAATTCAGAAATTGAGTCAACATGAATGTTACTGGTTTGTTTTTTTTTTTAAATTCAGAATTTTCCCTTTCTCATCATAGTCTCGTTTCTGGAGTATTCCAGATCTGTAAGGAAATCCTTTAATCCTTCAGTTCCATCACTCAGCCTGTCTGTACTGAGCTCCCTAGCTTCTGCTTTCCTTTACACAGCACTGTCCTTTTCTTGCTTTGCTGGCCTGTATCACTTACATCTTGACTTCTGATACTCAGAACTCTTATGTTTGAGAAGTGGCTTTTCTTGGATTATATGATTTCCTGGTAAAAAATAGCAAATGCTTTTTGCTGTTGAAACTCATGCTTGATCTCTTTATTCACCTACGTTTGGAAACTTTTTGTATTAAAGCAAATGGAATTGAATCTGATAGTTTGGGCCCTAAGTCTTCATAATAGTCATGTTGCATTTGTGCTTATTTATTGGTTGGAGGCAAGTTGATATTCAAAACTTTACTGGCAAAAATAAACCCTAGATAAAAAAAAAAAACAAAAACAAACCAAGCACCAAAAATTGTTACAGAGCCAGCAGTATTCCAGTGGTGAAACAAGCAGTCTGTGTAAACTGTTGTGAACAAATGTTTCTTTAACACTGATAAACTGAACCATCCTGTGAAGCTGCTTTTTCACTTTTGTCTTAGTTTCCTTCATTGTCTTTCTCTATGTACCTTCTGTTGTGATTATTTCTAGACCAATGCTTTTCTAGACTGTTCCACAAGCCATTGACAATTTCCCCCAAGAATACGAAGAAATAAGTTGTTAAATGTAGTATGTCATTGTCCTGAAGGAAAAAAAAAAGGGGCAAAGGGGTCTTCATCCTGTTGTAACAGGAGGCTGCATAATTATGGGTGATTTCATCCCTTGTAAGGCTCACAGTCATATTTGCTTCCAGTGAGTTGGACAGAAGATGCATAAACATCATCTATACTTCATGGCAGGAGTGGAATAATATTCAATAGGTATTTGGCAGTTAGAGGCACATCTTGGGAAACACGCACTTATATCTTAACAGTTGTCTGACTAGAATCAGTTCCCCGGGCCATCAATTCTTTCATCAGGTTCTTGACCTATTTGCCAAACTGAGATTCATAGTAAATGATGAAAGATGAACTCTGAGGATCATAAGCACCTGAATACCACTGAAGATAAACAAATGAGAACCCTATTAAATTCACATCCAGCACGGGCCTATTTAGCAAAAGATAGACTGCTACTGCTAAGAATAGGTTTGTCTAATAGGTTGGACTGACTGCATACATCCAGATAGGCTGCCATTGTGCTCTGCTCCATGATAGAAACACATAGAGTTTGGCAAATTTAGCCTGGGGAAAGGAAGCCTCTGTTGAAAAAGAAAAGCTTTTCCATATTACTGCACAAAATACAACCTCAGAGATATACCAGTTTAAATAATTCTATCCCATCTCCTGCATTTAAAACAGTCAGCATGAATACTCAGGTCCTTCAGCACCCATCCAGGAAAATGTCCATCTGACATGTTTCAGACCCAGTTCCCCTCAGTGCTGTGTTTCTGTGTCACTTTCAAGAACATCTTTTCCTGTCACCATGATATAAGCAAAGAAATGAAGGTGTAAACCAGCATACCTTGGACAAACCAACAGATATTTTGATGAAATGATAATGTGCAATGATGCTATAATTCCTTGTGGCCAGTGAATTATTCTGTAACAATAAGCTTCCCCAGAACACGTACCAAGCATTTAGCATCATTATAGATAATATAAATATTATATAATTACAATATAAATTATAAATATTATATATAATAGAATTTAAACTTTCATCGTACCCTCTTTTTTTATTATTTTTTAAAAATTGTTTCAGTGGATATATTCAAAATTCAGCAATAACATCTCATCTCAGAGATTTTTCCAAATCGGTCACCCAGTGAAGGTCCATGCACTGGTCATTGAGTCACGGACCTTTTCCCTTTAGGCACTGCAGCACACGTGTATAACCTCAGCGAATCATGGACTTCTTCAAAAACACAGAAATTAAAGAATCTGTAAAGAATCTCACCTTTGTGAAACACCGGACTGCTGAGTAGCAGATAGAAGCTATACTCAGTTCAAAAGAATAGTATTGCATGACTTAGTGACCTACAAAACCTGATTCTTCCACTGAGTGCCTGGGAAGGTGCTGCTGTCAGTCATCTAGAAGTGACACTGAGAGTCTCAGAGAATTATATACATATATATGTTTAATGTGGTACCTGAGGAACACTAGTCTTCACTTACAGGAGATTTTTTTTTTTTTTATTTGAGCCGGAACTGAGTCAGAATTGTTTTCAGTCTTTGCTGTGTGCCTGCAATGAACACCCAGAGGTAGATGATATACTAGCTAGCACGCAATTGTTTAGTAAAACAGATGTGATCCCATTAGGAAGGGTTGTGTGGGTCCCCTTCAGGGACATTGGTATTGGCTGAAGTTTGTAAAAAGCTGGAGTAAGAAGAGGTGACTGTCCTCTTTTTACAATTCTCATGTCTGTCTCTCTGTTTGCATGTCCTACTTTAAACAAATATATTTAAACTGACATTTTCCAATATTATTTCTTTTCAGCTATTGATCTCATAAATAATTTGTTGCAAGTGAAAATGAGAAAGCGCTACAGCGTGGACAAAACTTTAAGCCACCCATGGTTACAGGTATTGCTACAAATTCCATGGTTTTTTCCTATGCGTTTTAGGCTCTCGGTATATAACAAATTTTCATCTTCAAGCACAGTAGAATCTAAGCAAATCTACAAACCTGAAGATGTTTTCAGATCCTGAGAACCTCATGCTCCATCACCAATTTATCTATAGTTTGTCATTAATTTTTAAAGTATTAGATTCCAATAATAAACTCTCTCTTGTTTGCAAAATGCATTACAAAATTTTTTTATATTTTTTGTTCATTGAGAACATTTTATATATATATTATATATATGAAAGCCCTTAGAGTCATTTGAGTTATTTGACTTACATTATCTCATTGCCTGGACTCTACCTGATTCACTTCTTATTAAAACTGATGAATTGGCTTTAACTTTACAGTCATCAGAAGAACTAGTGAAGTTGTATGCTGTCCAGGAAAGTACGTTAGCCACCTTCAATTGAAATCTTTAGCTAAAAGCTGAAATGTTAGGAATGTTTGAGATACTAGCAGCCACTGCCCTCTGCTCCTCATACAGTATTATTTTTTTTTTTTCCTGGCAGCCAAATCACTGCCAGTCAAAGACCTAAAAAGCTTCTCAGAGCAGTGACCCAGTGGTGGGCCAGTCCCACCACCCCCAGTCAGGGAGCAGGGCAGACTGGGGGCAGCCCGAGGCCAGGGCATTCAGTCCCTTCCTGGGGATGGGAACAGGCTGAGGGATCCACATTTCCACCTAGGAAAGTCATCATGGCATAGACACGGCACAGATCAGATGCATAATCCACAGTCACAAAGAAATCTTTATCCAAACTGAAAACTGGCTCCTACTCCAGTACCTTACAGTTGCAACTGTTTCTCAAAGTAGAGGGTATAGGAAGAAAAGGGCTGCAACCTCCCACCCTACATCCTGCTTTCCCCAGGGACATTTCTCCAGGCCTTCATTTCTTCCTCCCAGTTTTCCTATCCCTCTCCAGTCTTTTCTTCCAAGACTGCTCTTCTCCCTGGCAACATCGCAGAATGCATTTGTCTGGCCTTTGGAGACTAGAGGTGATGTGGGCTAAGGTCTGTAGCAAGGGTGCTGGCTGTCTCACATGATGGGGCGGAGTCCTTCACCTCTCTATATCCAGTTTTACTGTTTGTGCAGTAGTGAGTGGAGGTGAACTAAGGTGAGGCAGTACAGCAGCAGCTCTATCACCACGGAAGAGGTGAGTCCTCTTTCCAGAAGAGCCCAGCTTTGTGGGCCAAGGAAAGGTAACAGTGGTGCAGGGCGGTGAGACGTAGAGAGTGTTTCTGAGAGGATGCCCGTGTAAGAAGAAGCGGGCCAGGATGTGAGATACTAAGGATGCTTTTACAGTCAGTGGGTTTCAGGTGCTGTGGCCAGGTGACCAGGGTTGTGTCTTAGGTTGAGACAAGATGAAGGAGAAAAATAACACCGGACATGGGATTATGAGCCAAGGTTAGTCTTCATGGGGCTAGGGTTGGCTTTATTACTGCAGCTTCATGTATACTTTGGGTGGGAATAAGAAAAATTATTAAACCTGAGATATATTTTAGGCAAATCAGAGGCTACAGAGCGTGATGGTCTAAACAGCATGAGAACCAAACCAGATTCCACCCTTACTGTTGACAGTCAACAAGGAGTCCAAAATACCTTGATGTTTAGTCTCTTTCAGCACACCAGTAACTGCCTATGTTTGAAAAAACAATTTTTTTTTTCTAGCCTAAGCTGAATTCATATACTGTACTATTATCCTGAGATGGAGCAACTGCCTTGACTGTCCTATACAGATCACTAGGATGTACATATATGATTTTAAAATGTTTCTTCTTCCTTATTCATCTTATGACTAGTGTGAGGATTTGTTTTAGCACCTATGCTTCATTTAGATATTATGGAAATATATAGACTATCCATACATTCTGCAAAACAACCCATAACATCTTCATTCTATACTTATGTCAGAGTTTAATAAAATTAATTTATCAACAGTCTTCTAGAGATGAAACCTATCTCTACAGGCACATTTTGTATTTATTAATTGTAAGATTTTTCCATTTCAGAGCAATAGGGATGCATGACCTTTAGATTGCCAAGTTAATAGCACTTTGCATATTATTGGTAGTAGAAGGGGAATGTCACTTATTTTGGTAATTTAAAATTAATACTGTTATTCTGTTTCAGGACTATCAAACCTGGTTAGATTTAAGGGAGCTGGAATGTAAAATGGGGGAACGTTACATCACCCATGAAAGTGACGACTCCCGATGGGAACAGTATTCAGGAGAACATGGATTGCAGTATCCAGCACACCTTATCAGTCCAAGTGCTAACCATCATGAAAACACCAAGCTAGAAGAAACAGAAATGAAAGCCCTCAGTGAGCGTGTCAGCATCCTTTAAGTTGCATCCCTGATAATCTGTCAAAACACTGTGGAATTAATAAATACATACGGTCAGGTTTAACGTTTGCCTTGCAGAACTGCCATTATTTTCTGTCAGATGGGAACAAAGCTGTTATGCTGTTACACTGTTGATGTATCTGAGTTGCCAAGACAAATCAACAGAAACATTTTTGTGTGACCAACTGTGTTGTATTTACAAAAGTTCCCAGAAACACTAAACTTGTTATTGTGAATGATTCATGTTGTATTTAATGTATTAAAACCTGTCTCCACGGTGCCTTTGCAAACTAGCGTTTTTCTTACTTGACCCTCATTTTGGTAAGAGAGAACTTTCCCATGAACATCTGGGGGGTTTTTTGTGCATCGTTAGCATTGTAATTGTAAGCAAACTCTTGAAGAGTAGATTATAACTGCTGTTCTGTGAACAACTTTTACCATTTGGATAAAAGCTTTATTTAGTGTCAAAAAAATAGCAAAAAATAATGAATTGCATAGCACTGTACATTTTCAAATCAGATAACCTGTGTGTGTTTGTGTATATAGATACAGACACACACACTAACTTGCTCTTAAGCCTAAATGCCTTAGTAATGTAAACTGCATGTCAGTTGTATTTTCCCTTTTCTTAAAAATTTCTTCTCTAATATGAATATTCTCTAATATGTACATTCAGAAGCTAAATAACTTGTTGACTTTGTGTATGTTTTCAATAAAAGTCTTGTTAAAATAGGTTCATTTGATTAATCTTTTTGTTGACAATATCACTAGAATGGCGTCAGAAGTAGGTGGAGTAGACTAGTTAATCATTACAAAGCCTGAGGTAGGCAGGAAAATGCCAGCTAACCAGCTAGTCTACATAGAAAACACACTTTTTAAAACCCTACTCAGAGGATTTTATATCAGGAGTTCAGTTAGTTTTGAAATGCACTGGGGAGCAGAGTTGAGTACACTGATTTTGCACTAATGAAATTGGGAATTTATACTTTTCCACCAAGTTCTGTTGAACTGACAAGGTTCCTGCCCTCCTTCCCCCAAAAACTTTAAAGATAGTAATTTTCATTTCTAACCATTAGTCAGCGTTCCAACCTGACCCATTTAGCTTTAACTGTGAGAGGTTCAGACTGCACTGTAAAACACATGCCAGAGTAACTCAGTGACAAGCAGAAAATTATTCTATGCCACAGGACATCTCTTAAAGAAACAGTTGAGGTACAGGTACTGAAGTGTGAGGTTAAAAAAGAAGAAATACATGGGGTGAGAGGCAGAAATGTGCAATGACTAGAGCCACATATGATAAACTTCTACTGATCTTCTATTTGGCTTTATGTTACAATCATGAGCTTTTCATCAGATAAATCTATTCTTTCCTCAAAGAAGAGCTTTGTCCAGAGGAAGTTTATGACACATACATAACATGGCCACAGCCAGCAGAATTTTACTTACTTTGTACCTCTACTAGACAGATAGCGTGTACTGTAGAAGAAATAAAGAAAGGGTATCTTTATTCAAACAGAAAAATTATAGAAAACTAAAAAGTATTGTGAAAAATGACTTCATAATCTCTTCCTCCTTGCCACCTCTCTTCCCCTACTCCCACTGCCAGAAAAGAAAGACACCAGTTGAAGCTCAAGAAATCCTTTTCCGCTTCAGCTGACCCTGAAGGAAGCTCTCTGATAACAGTCGCCTTGTAACGTTCTGTAACAGCTCTGGGTAAGCAGAGTTCGGTGTGTTGACTTTTCTGCTATGCTGTAAGGTCTGTATTTTCAGTCAGGACTTTTCTACAAGGCTTAATTTGGCTAATCATTGGCCATCATTTCGTTTTTATTCAGCCTCATTCTTAATCTTAAACCAGATGTAAAATAAACATAAAAAATAGATTCAAGCTGATTATAAAATTTCCATCAATGAAAATGCATACGTGTGTTTAAAGGCAATTCTACTTCGAGTTGCAGTGGTGGACTCACTGACTATAGAGGTTATATTCTGTTCTTTAACAGCTTCAGGAGTCAGGACAAATTAACTAACTTTTCTAAAAGGAAATTGAGGAAAATTATTAGAATTACATAGACTTTGTTCAGATGTTGATACTGAGTGTTCATAAGGAGGCATGACCTCACAGGAGTGCCTTAATTTTGTCTTGTTCATCTGCGTTAACCAGTAACAGAGATTTAGAGTTCTGCTTTCATAGTGATCAGTTTTGGTGAGTCAGGCTTTTATTAGTGGCTTGTTTTTATTTACAGTTAGTGTACCAACCCTTGAGCAAAGGTAATCTTGAACGATACAAATTCTCAAAAATGTCAAATAGCATACTGGCACTCTGTTCTCAACCATAGACACTAGTCAGAAGATTAAAAGAGAAAGGAAACTACTTTGCAGCTTGTAATGGCATCTCTAAGAAGCTGGGTGACAGAACTAAAACCAGCACATCTTTTGATGAAGGAAGAACATTGAGTAGTTATGCGAAGATCCGTTGTCTCCTGATTTCTGCCAAAACAATTCTTAGCGTGCAGAAAGGTTTGCTAAACAGACTGATGTTGATAAACTTACTTAATTTCATGGAGCACTTCTGATAAAGTGTTTGCCAACAGAGCAGAGACAGAAGTATAAATAAATTGCTACTCTGAAATACTTTCTGACTGGCACCTAAACATGATTTCAAAAGAGCTTTTGTCTCATTACTAGGGTCATTTTATAATTTTTTCCTCCCCGTGCCTGTTACTTTTAGCACTGAAGCTTGCTTCATCACTTTAAGGAACTTGTTGTGCAAATACTCACTGCTTTTCAAAAAAATAATCTGCCATTAGCCAATATAATAAATCAAAATTTTCCCTGCTGCTGTTCAAAAATACTGCACTGTGAAATTTGAACTGTTTGCAGTTCAGCCAGACAGATGAATTCACTGATTCCTAACTCAAAGCCTAAATGGAAACTTGCTCTTCCAGACAAATCAGCATCAAAGTGTACTGAAGCAAATCTGGAATTGTATCATCCTACAAGATTTTCCTTTGCTTGTTTTACTCAGGGAAAGGGAATGGTAGGCTGCTCTGTAGTAATGTTTCCATGGACTTTAGATTTTCCATTAGGCCAACAGTTCCTGCACATGCATCACGGAAGCAAAGTGCAACAATGGTTTTGCTGCACATAAATACTGACCTGAGGATCTCTTGATAGTCTTACCTTTTCTGTTGTGCTACTGCATGTGGTATGCCTGGCCAGCACACGTGTACACATAATCATACATGTCTAGACATGTGTATTGTGTCAAAGCTTAACTGTAGAGTACAGAGAAGTAGCCAATATGTACTTAAAAGCTAGAACTTCTGATTTATGTTAAGTTGCCATTTTTATTCATTCAGATATACTGTCTTTATCCACTGTTTTGCCCAGGTAGTTTAATTAACACAGCAAACAAGGTGAACAAAAAGCATGCACTCGCCAACGCGTACGGCTCAGCTGTCACACAGCTGCTCAGCCACGTGTGACCATCCATCCACACCTTCACACTGTAAGATAGAAGGGAATTCCTGTCAGTGAATTGTCTCAGAAATTACACCAGATCTCCTTATTCTCAGCTTAGCAGGATCTCTTCAAAACTAGTTGGATATTCTGCCTTCCCCTTTTCTTCCTTCACCCTCCTCTTTCCCCTCTGTACCTTACTGCTGAAAAGCCTTCCTAGAATCTCACTTCTCCAGTGATGAGAAAGTTGTAAAACCTGACCTCACGGCAAAGCAAGAACCATCTGATTCTTGTGTCAACAACAGTCAGATTTTTTTTTTTGTTTTGTTTGAGAGGTTGAACAAACCAGGTTATTTCTTTTCTATTACTGGATAAATCAATACCTCTTCCACCCACCTGGATTTAACCTGGGCAATGAAGTCAGAGAGGTGACATGGAAAATGTTCAGAAACTGCAAAAAAAAAAGCCCAAATCCTTACTGGACTAATGGGAACAGATACTTACCATTGTGTGAAATTGGGAAGAAAGAAAATAAGGAAGACTCCGAGATAAATTTTAAGAGTGAATCACTAGGCAAGTTAACCCGCATGTACTTCAGTACATAAGACATAAAAACTCTGAACCGAGAAAACTCAGAGTCGAATCATTATGGATTATGGTGCAGGATTATTTGGATAGATCTACCAAAATACTGACATCCTGGAACATCTCTGCTTCATGCAGGTAAATCAGAGTCTTCTCCTTGTTCAGCTGTTCAGCACCCAAACTTTGCTCAATTTATTACTTTGCCACTTTGCCAAACATACTAATTCTTTTTCTTCTTTTTATTTATTTATTTTCCCCAGAAAGATAGGCTATAATTTATTCCAGCAACAAAGGATGCCAGCCACATACTGTGCTGCCCACCTTCTACCTCATGACCAGACCTATGATGCCTGAACCAAAAGTCTGATACTCCTGGGGTTTGCTCTGCATGTGCCAGATGGTAAAGAGACAACCAAATCAAATGTAAACCAGAGGAACTGACTTGTTAGGTCATGTACTTTTCAGTGGTGACAATTTTGACACCTGAATGGGATGCAGAGTTTCGATTTGCTTTTAGCTTAGCTGCTGGAGGAAGTGAATGCTGAAATCAGGGTCTACTGGGTGACATTGTATTTGTGCTTCTCACTGAATCTTTGCTTTACTTAGATGAAAACAGAGGGAGCACATATTATAAGAATTGTAAACTATTTTGCTGCCTTACTGAGCACATCTACTTACTTGAGCATCAGCTGTTCACAAGTAAGAATTTTAGGAAAGTCTACTTATGTTTCAGCATGAAAAGTTGCTATTTTGAAATGTCCCATGAATTGAAATGTTTTCCTTGGGCATCCAAGCACTAAGGTCCTACACCCTAGGGCATCTAGCTCTGCTGTGAGCCTGGAGGGCCTGAGGCCCCATGCTGCAGAAGTCTGCCAGGCAGGGTGCCAACCAGGGGAGCTACAAGGAAAACAGGCATGATGAAAATGTGCCTTTAAGGCAAATACCGAAATCTGCAAGCACATGTGTGCTGCCAAAGTTTGACAAAAATTGGCAGCTTCTGTTGAAGCATTTCTATCCAGACAAGCTATATTCCAATATGGATTTATGATGCACTTGTCAATTATAATTTAATTTATGATATAACTCCCAAAATGAATAGTAACTTATTGGTGATGACCTCTTACACTTTTATTGGGTACTGATTTTTCAGAAAGTCTTAATAACTACCCTTTGAAAAGCAAGTAGTTCATTTTGGTTCCACTATTGACTTAGGAATACAGAAGTATGAGTTAATTTGGAGCAGTTAGGTCACTAAATTTAATAAGTGGAAAGAGTACTGACACATTCTTAAGAAAATATAAAAATTTACTTGAGGGACCTGGCTCACATTTACCAAGTAAACAGCTGCAGCAGTTTAAGATGTTATTGTCTCTGCCCCCAGCTGTTTGTTACTGACTTAAAACAGAGTGAAAATAAAGCATTTCAACTTTTCTAGTTGATACTCAAAAGCCCCTGAGCACAATTTTTATCTTAACGTTTAAGTTAATTTGCTGGATTGTGAGTTGGAGCTGCGTTGCTCCATTCTGCCAGCTCTGTCACAGGGAGACATTTGGAAAAGGTGCAGGGGAGAGAATGCAGGTATGAAACTACAGTAGCCAGATTTGCCAGAAATCATGGGCCAGAGTCCTCCATTGCATTATGTGAACATGAGTTAGGAGCTTGCAAGCCTGAACCTCTGAGGATTTCTAGGTGTCTCAGGCTTTCTGATTTCTTCTGAAGCAGGATTTAAGATCCTCAGTGAGTAATTAGGGACTGCTGAGATTTCTGACCCTGCCACTCTTGCTCGTGGCATTGTATCTTTACATGTGCTCACTGCAGGTGATCGTTACAGGTTTTAAGAATAGGAATCCTAATAAAAACAATAATTAAGGTGATTTATGTAAAATGTATATATCCACAGGCCTTATTCTATCAAAAGGAAGTATGTTCAAAAGCCTCTACTGTCAGGAGTATGCATAGCAGAAAGTGGTGAGTAGGCATTTGGCTCACAGCCCCAGGCTGGAAAACCTCTAATAGGCAAAATGAGACCTACTAGTAGAAACTTAATGACTGTAGTCTTTCATAGGGAAATTAGGAGCTCTTAATAAGAAGCACTTTATAGTTTCTGGGCTAAACTCAACTTTACCTTAATCCTAATGGGAAGTTTTTTACATCAAAGCTTCTTCTGGAAAATGGGCCATTTCAAGAATAACTGCTTTGAATCTGATAAAGGTTTTTTCATGTTCATTGTGGCCTGAAAACAACCTCCCTTGCCTAAAATATGCATATGAACACATATGCATATACATTAATGGAAAGTTGGAAGAGTTCCTATTAAACAAGCAAAGCATCATCAGGTATTATTATACATTTGAAATTGGAATACAGCTTCTCATTCTCAGTAAAATATCAAGCACAAATGTCACAGACTGTTGGTTTTCAAGGTCACAACATTTCAGGAAATTCAAAGAAAAAATTGTAGGATTGGAATGATGAATCCATACTTAGAAATTGGAAAGAGCACAAAGCAAAACTGCTAGATACCCAGAATCTTCTTCCCCTTTTTACAACTACCGAGATCCGCAGTACTTTGACCTTTTCCTAAAGATTTATGACTATTAGCCACTTGTCTGTGAGAAAGGAAGCAAATACCACAGTTCGTGCTTCACAACCAGAGTAACATACATTTAAATGGATAAAATGGCTTGCTCAAAACAAGCTCACATTAAAAAAAATCAGCCTCCATAGCAATCTCAAAACAAGAGTACCTTCACAGCCAGACATTAGCCTAACTTATATTAGTTTCCTTATGGAATTAATGACAGTTGGAAAACACAACATTCAAAAATATGCAGGAATGTACAATATTCTCAGTCAGCCCCTCATTACCTTTCTATATTTAACTCCATTTGTAGATGGCAAACTGACAAAGAAAGTAAATGAATTACTTGGGAGCAGAGAGCAATAATCTGGAACTCAAAGCCAAGAAAAGGTAGGCATGCTGGGTGACGTATTCTCACCTTTCCAGGTCACCTTGGATGCATCCAAAGAATACGCATCCTTAGATGAGATATTTTGTAGGAGGCAAAGGCTATACTGTGTGCATGAAGTGGGAATTATAATCCATTTATAAAAAAAGTCTTTTTGTCACATATTTAAAGAACTGATAAATGTACCTGCAGCTACAATCACAGTTGCCTCAGAGGTCACAGTGTCCACATACTAGCTCCTGAGTAACGTCCTCATAACAGGCACTAGCAGACCATGGCAGACCCATGGGTTTCCAACATTGTTCACTACAAATCTCTTAGCACAAGGCTGACAAAGTGCCATGACAAAGTAGGATATAGTTTCACAGGATATTAGATTAAACTGCATCTGTGCATCTCTCCTAACCTTATGCAAAATGTGCAACACCTCTCAATGAATATTGAGAAACTAATCTTGCCTTTGAATGTAATAAAGAATGCATGCAAATAGACTAGTGTGAAATGTCTTTCATTTCTTTCTTTCATGCAGTATTTTTCATGCTTAATAACTCTGCTATCACAGATATTTAAAATCATGGTCTACATACTCCATGTCTAATTTGTTTTGCAGACTTATTCATGTATTCATAGCCTTAAGGCTGAAAAAATTGTTAATTTAGTACTCTAATCCTCTCTCAATATTTGTACTCTTTTGTTGGTTAAGCTGGGGCTTTTTACCAATAAAATTATATTGGCACAGCTTCTAGATAATACATATTTATATAAGCACAAAAGTCTCTTACAGCTATAGAGGTTAAATCCCTACTACACAGAAATATGTATGCAAGTATGACTAGATCTAGACAATAATATCACTTTAACTAAATCCTCATAAGCAGGACAACTTTGTTGTTCAGACATAACCTTAACCTCCCTTTTCAAATCACTTTGCCAAGTAGCTGTCATCATTTTATGACGTGGACAACTGTGCATTAGCCTGAAACCACCGAAGCAATCTCTTTCGAGCCAAGTGGAGAACTCTTACCATCCTAAATTCAACTCCAACCAGTGATAAAAGACAAAAATGCCAGGGTATTGCCAATTTTCAGAGCCAGCCAGTAACTGGACCTTGTGTTGTCTGATTGGCATGACAACTGTGAAGTAAAAACTGTGTGATATTACTGCATTCCCAATACCTTTTCATATTTTGGTTTTTTCTTTTTTTTTTTTTTTTTTAGTAGAAGATACATATTAACAACTTCTTATTTCCAACTCAGTGCAGACTTTATTATTAAACTGTAATACTCGATAAGGAATCATACTTAGGGAAAACTGAAAATGCTGAAATCCCTTTCCATACTTAGGGAAAACTGAAAATGTCTCTCAGCAGAGAGAGGGAAGCGTTGGGCTTTGCAGTCCTCTCAGGGTCACCGCTCAGCACCTCATGGGTTTGGTGTCTTAGGGGAGCACGCCGTGTATTTGTGTACCTTGCCACCTACTGGCCAGCTTGGGCACCTGCACAAGTGAGTTAACTCCGAGATGCATAACAAGTCCTGAGGCTTTTCTCAAATTAGTCAATATTTTTACAAAGCCTTGGGCATATATGAAGAGTATAATATGCCAGATTCCTATGCCACTTTTAATGTGAAAATAAAATAATTCATGATAAGAGAGGTAACTACATCTCCTACTGTCTGATGTCAGAGCTTTTCAGTTTCCACTGCTGCTACTAATTACTCTGTGCTTTTGACCAATAAGGTTCCCCTCTGCCTTCAATTTCCATAACAAAGCAATATCTTCTTTTTAAATATAGAAGCAGATACCCAACAGCTAGGAATCAATATAGTACTTCTGGCAGCTTCTAGTCAGCAGAGTTCACAGCGCAGTGCTGCCAAGTGACTGACAGGCAGCCAGTTCCAGCTAAATTTTAAAATAATGCTGCATGGAAAGAGTGCTGAATGTCACAGTTTCAGTTCAAAAGCAGTAGTCAATGAGACAATAGTAAGAAATAGAAGTCAAATACTTTCACTGAAATTATTAGCCCTTTAATTGATAATTAACATTGTGCAAAGAGTCTCTATGAAGTGAAAAGGTTAGCTTGCATTAAAAAAAAAAATCTTTAAGTGATTTCAATATAAATAAGATCCTGAAAGTTCTTTAGAAGAGTTAGTCAAATAAAAGACGTACTCGTAAAAGTAAAAAGTAATCTGATTTACTTATGTCCACAGAAGCCAAATGCAATGTTTTTATCTTTAGCGCTAAGTAATTTTTCTCTGAAATACAGCAACCCAGTGGAAAAACAAGTTAAAAACCACAGCCAAACCTTAATGAGATGCACTTGGGGATACAAAAAGAAAGGTAAGATATAAAAACTATCTAAAAATTGATGTAAGATGATTATTGCTCTCAGACATTTTTTTCCTTCTTGCTTTATACTTGTTGATATTCTTCCTCTTCAGTCCCACCGCTCTTTTGCTTTCAAACTGTTCAGTATCTGGCTTCTACTATATTTTGAAAACTTTTAGAGTTTACTTTGTTATTCAACATTTTGATCGTAATCTCCTTCTAATTCTGTGTTTTTAAAGTCTATCTTCTGCTAAAGTTTTTCCACAAACAGCTATATAGCCTTCTATATTTATCAATTTAGTGTGTAGCTCACATCTATCCACCATTAGAGTTACCCAAGTAAATAATTGGCAATTTCATAATTTGACCGTTGCTGGTAGATGTGCGGTTCAGACCTCCATTCCCTTGAAAATTCTTGTATTATAGTCCACACACTACATTTTGTTTGGTGCTGGTTTCCAAGCATAGCAGTGTGAAGAAACCCAAATACTGCATCAAAATGGAATCCAAAGCAACGAAGTCCTTGCACAGAATCCATGTCTGTTCCTGCTTGTAAGTGAAGCTTATTCATAAGTCCAGGAGATTATGTGTTTTTCTGCAAAGGTAGCTGTCCTGTTATCCTACAGAAATATTTGTATCAAATCTAACCACAATAAAAGCCAAATTCAGCATCACTAAGAATTTTCCTATTCACATGAATTGTATTGTTAGGTTAGATACTGTGTTGTTCTGAACTGTCTAATGTACGATTAAAAGCATTGAGATGTAAAGTTTTTGGTTTTTTTTCACAGTAACAACAAAGTCTGTGGCAGAACCAGAACAGAACCAGAACTGGAGCTCAAGAAAATGAGTTTACAGTGTCTTTACCACAATACAGAGGTACTAATCCTTTGGTATCAGTGAAAGAAATTATTGCATAAATTCAGGAAACCATTTTGCCTTACTGTAATATTACATAATTAGATCCAGTGTGTGGATATTTCACTTGTGCCACTGTGATGTCTTAGTATCTCCAAATTCAACAGCACTGTTTCTTAGATCTCTTGAAAAGAGAGCCCTTCCAAGGCTCTGAACATGGCATTCAAACACTACTAGTCCCATTCAAAATTTGAAGACAGATTTCTTACTGACTTAGACATACATCAGTCTCTTCCTTTGTTCATTTGTCAGACGTTCTCGAGCCCACTCTGAACTGCACCATTGCATTCCTCAACATGTGTGTATTTAGGATCTGCACTGGTGTGCAAATCCCTGCCCTCTCTAAGTATCATCTACCTTTACTGGGCTTTGTGATATTTGATACTTATGAAAGCAAGAAGTGAAAACAACTTGAGTAGGGAAAAAATATTCTCAAAGAACACTGTGTCTATATCCTGCAAATTGTTTTCTAAAATGCACCACTGTTTAATAAGAGCTTGCTTTCTATTTGAAAATGCCTTGTTAAAAAATAAAAACAAAATCAACAAAGCAATCTACATTATTTTGTTTATCTCTCTTTAGTGTTATGGCATTAAAATAGAAAGTGTATTTGACAAGTTTGTGGGGGCAAAGATTAGCAAATTGCTACCAGGAGATGGCACCATTAACAAAATAATTTGAGTGCCACATACAAGTTCCTCTCAACCATCTGTATGTCTGAAGGCTTTGACAATTCCAGGTGTTGTCTGAGCCCCATCCTGCAAATCATTTATCCAGGCAATCCTCGTGTATGAGTGATCGGAGGCATGGTGAAAAGATCCTGCACGTTGTGTGACTGATGACTTATTTGCTTGGGTTGCCAGTACAGCACTTGTGCTGACTTATCAAACACAAGAAGAGACTAATAGTTACGGGCTGGTATTTTCCTCCCTGAGACCTATATATTGATTTGGATAAGGGATTGAAACTATATGTCCACAAACTATATATATATAGTTTTACTAATTTTTAAATTTCTTTTTATCATAGTCTGCTATACATAGGCTGCAACTTAAGAATGCAAATTCTCAGAGAAGGACTGATGTGAGGTGGACTGACTCTGATTACAGTTACAAGAGCCAAATGTGAGTATTCAAACACTCCTTCCAGGAGACTGAAGGTATGGTGTTCTTTGTCATTCTTCCAGCACCTCCAGAGAATAGCATTAAATGATTTTATATTTAAAAGCCTGTAGGGAATCTAACTTAAAATGTCAAGATCTTAAAGACTCTGAGACCTTACCCTACCCTGCTCAGAGAATATCCCTGTGGTCAAAGCAGTTGTGTGAAAGGTGAAGGAAAGATTTTGGTTGATTACAATAATGTCAGGATTTCACCTGTTGACTGCAGACAAACTGGAGCTTTGCACTCACACAGCTTGCAGGATCGGGTCCCTTGTGTGACAGGAAGCAAAATATTTGCCATGTGTTTCATTTCAGTTTCAAGCACTTCAGGTTTTGAATCCTCTCGGTTAAGTAATTGATGTTTGAATGCCCTGTCCCCTGCTTGGTATTTTAAAATAAACCTTGCTATAGCACAGATTATGAATCAAAACAGCTGCTGTAGCTGAAAGTGTACTTAAACAGCAAGATGGCTCTTTGTGAATCATAGTAACTATTCTCATATATATTGCTTCAGCACCCAGGGAGCTAAATTTCATGTATTTTGCTTTAAAGGACTCATTATATAGATCTGGTGTTTACAGATTTATTCCTTTTTTCATGTCTTCCCCATCACTTCCTGCCAAAAAACCAATTGAACAAAAAAATCCCTTGTTACCAATATCTGTTGTCAAACTTGCATTTCTCATATGCCACAGCATATGAGATTATGAATAAATCTTTTGTCTTCTGCGAATGCAACCAGAAACAGTAGTAAAATAGGTTTTTACAAGCATTGTGTTAAGCTGCTTGCAAGACAGTCAAACTCTGGCACAGAAGCCCCTCTAAGCATGGTTAAAACATCTAGATTAAGATTTTTCATTTGCTTATTGGTTTCACGATTAACTTTTAGAGGGCCCAATAAAGAAAACAAATACTGAGCTCAAATTTTGACTTCCTGATGGGGTTAGGATGGGAGCTATATATGTGTATTATTGTAAACAAGCCAGGGTGTGAAAATGTGCAGGGGATATTCAATTAGACTGCACTAAAAATTGTGATGAAAATGCTGTTGTAAGAAAGATTGTATACAATTTTCTTGAAGCACGCTAGTGCTAGGATCTAGATATGAAGTCTTTGTTCCTCTACTAAAACAAAAAGCAGAAATTATAGAAGCCATTGCTCAAAACACACAAAACCAGTTAGAAGGTAAAATATATGTGCACAGTGATTGAAAACAAACAGAAGGGACTGAAAGCAAACTAGCGATCACCAGGAGACCAGGAGGCAAGACTGCAATATGGTGCTATTTTATTCATCATAGAAACAGCCTAAACAAATGAACAGGAGTGTAATGCTGTCCTTTCTTTTGAAAGGACTGGGGGAAAAGCAACAATTGGAAGAACATGTGGAATTGTGGACAAAGATGCTCTCTGTATTTGTTAGCTACAATGAAAAGGGAAATAAAAAATCACGCATGATCTTTGTAACAAACCGGCACTAAAAATACCTTTCTTATCCTGAAACAGCAAACACACAGGACTGTATATATTGCCTAGCAGCTTGGGGTCATTTATAAATGTTATAATATTAATCATTCTTTCTACTGTGGAATGATTGTTGCAACAGCTCTCCTCATCTTTCCTAACTTCCAGTCTTACAGCTGTAATTTATTAAAGCTTATGCTCTGAACTTCAGTAACATCCTCTAAGAAGCTCTAGTAAACTATGTCCTCTAAAAAGCTATATTTAGTATAAAATATACCTTACTACACAAAGGTATGCCAAAAGATACAATAGAGATGGAAGCCTCTGAACATGCACTGGTTTTATGTACATTTCTGCTTGTAGTTAGGGAATTAGGCTTAAAGACATTTGAGAAACTGTGTTTTTCTCTTCAATTCCTCTTGCCTATGACTTGTAGTAAGATTATTCTTCCGTTATTACCTCCATTTAAATGAATGAGGGTGGATGACAAGTTACACTGTGGTGAAAGCAAGATCAGTTTTAGTTCCACGTCCCTACTGGCCATTCATCTGATTGTCATGAGGGAATCCAGCCTCTGAATGCTTGAATGTTTGGAGTCTCTGGAGCTGATAGGAAGCCTGAGTGCTGCCCTTTAACCTTCTGGCCTCTTGGCTTGGTCTTAGATTCCCTCATAAGAGCTGAACCTTGCCGTCCAACTTCCTATCCCAGTAGTAAGTCCAAACTCCTATTGTCACTTAAACTCCTAGAATCTCCCTGAAAAGTGAGCTCTCTGTTTACAATTTAACCCTTCAAGAACTAAATCAGTGATGTGATCAAGCTTCCTAGTAGCAAAAGTTTTGCCCTCTCTTTGTTAAACTAGGGGTTTTTTTACTTCAAAAAATAAAATAGAGGAGATTAAAAATCACAGGGAAAAGAACAGATATTGTGAGCATAATACTTTCTTTTTATGTCTCCCTATTTGTGGAACTCTTGAAAGTTCATCTGTCTTCAGAAAATAGGGAAAGGATGTACCTTCCTTCATCAAGGTGCCCCATCAGCTGCAAGCTTCTCATTTCGGCTGCTATGATTTGCAGGCAAACTTTGCTGCCAAGATGACTCTCCACTGCCTAAAGCAATTATAGCCTACAGTTATAGGTCTTGTGCCAGCAGTCTCTAGAATTGAAAGCTGAAGGTGAAAGTAGGGAAAAACAGGTTAGACTTGAAATCAAGGTGGATTTTGCAATCTGATATGAATAAATATAAAGTTCACACTCTGTAAAATATGTGATAGATTCACACATTGATTGTATTTTTCCAAGGAGAATATGGGTTGAATAGAATACACATACACAAAGTAGCGAATATTTATAACTAATCAAATCAAATTAAATATTTTGTGGCACAGCAGAAAAGCCCAAAGGTTTGTGAAACAACTAGGATGAAGTGAAGAGACTTCAAGGAAAGCATTGTATTTGCCAGAGTTAAGATGGAACAGAAAGGAAATAATATGCAGCAAGTACAAAGGCAGGGTGGTAGATTCTCTTTGATGCAATTGTTACAAATGTGGAAAATAACAGGACCAAAGGACAAGATTGAGGCTTATAGAGGCAATTGTTTTTTTAGTTGAGGAGAAATCACATGTATAGCCACTAATTTCTTCCACAAGATAGACTGGAATCTCATCCTAGTCATCTTCCCTATGAAAACCAAGAACTTTTAATTGAATATTGAAGAAAGAACTCAAACCTTTAATTAAATACTTCAAACTATAGAGGGTCCACCTCGTTACTTAGCAAATTTTCCTTAGTGATTGAGAGCTCTCAGTATTTGAAATGTGTGCCCTATTTCTAGTAAAAAATGCCTAGCTTCTGTTTCCAGCCAGGAAATCTTGCTAAAGAATAGCTTTCTGTCAGAACACCCTTGGAGACTGTGCAGAGCACACAGTCAAATCACCAGTCACAGGGCAGGGGCTAGGAAGCTGTTTTGTATAAGACCTATAGAACAACTCTGTTCAATAAACTTCAGGTATTAACTTCCTTCTGATATACTTTACCTGTGCTTTTGTTTCTGTTTTGGAGTTGATTAGAGGAGGAAATGAAAAAGTGAAACATTCCACATAGTGGAATAAAGCTCTGACTCTTCTGACTTTGATCCTCAGTTCCTATGAAGAAATGCAGCTATGTCCCCAAATATCTGACAGCATTTGCATCCAAAAGCTTAAGTGCTGTAAAAAACCCAGCCAGCCAACCAACCAACCAATTATTTATTGGTTAATATTGGACTATTTTTCAATTAGATATTAGTCTTTGTAGTCCTGTCCAAAATATGATTTAGTGACCAACCTAATAGCAAGGAAAGGTTTGCTGACAGTACACCAAGATGGAGTTGAAAGCCATTGAGGTACTTCAGTGATCCCAAGCTTAATGGAGGCACACTTTGTGGCACATTTCACTCTACTCCAGATGTTTACCAACAGATCTAGTTAGCTCAGTCTCTCCCTACTGACTTTTAGTAAGTTGTCACATGTATCAATGCTCCTCCTTGCATATGTTTTCATATACATTTCAGTCTGGATTGCAAGGTTTAGGCTGTACAAGATTACAAAAAACCTCTATGGCTTTAAATAGAGACACCTGGAAATAACAGAACTAGGGTAATGTTGGAAGGCTTTCCTCTCTCTTTCCTGCATGGTTCACTGAGAGAATTTGATGAGTACACTATAAAACTGCAGATCAGCAATATCTAGACTCTGGACTCACAGGCCAAATCTCAGCGGGATTTTCTCAACTCTTTAGGCTTCCAAAGTACCTAACTGAAGCAAGTTTTGAACATCAGGATGAAACCTTGAAAGATGAGAACCTGGAAGCTCTAAGTTAAAATATCTCCTAAGAGTTCAGCCATAAGTAAGTACTATTCTGATCGTCCCGGGCAAAATTTCCCTTCCAAATTTAACAGAGACAATAATGGCGCTCTCTCCTCTTAGGAGACTCTATTTGAATGTAGCTCTTGGAAGCTGTAGAAAAACTGATCAAATATTTTCCATCCAAATACTTGTGTGTGCAGAATTATATTTTTAGGTATCAAGTGTTGCTTCCAGAAAAAAAATTGGAGGCTATGACACTGGGTATAAAAAAAATAAGTATACTTTTGCATGAAAAAGAAGCTGAGGCCTTCTTTTCAAGAAGTGGTGCTTCACTCTGGTTTTAGGATTTTATATGATTGTTTTAATCATAGTAGTTGAGCCAGTTTATTCAAACTGGCAATATTGAGAAAGATATACTCTTTCATAGCTATTTGAAAGAAAGATGACAGGATTTACCTTTCTAGTCAGTATCTTAATGGGACAATGAAATGTCTGCTTTTCCAAATGTTTTCTCATAGGATAAAATTAAAGGTGAGAGAAATAAAAATCTTTGATGCCATTTAATCCAAGTTACTAGAACTGCTGACCTCTCATAGACAGTTCAGATATACTGAGATGTGAACAGCTTTCAGAGAAATGATGCATTCTTGTTTTCACAAGGTTCCACAGCTGTATTTTTTTTTTCAAAGCACAAAGACAGATACAGAAAACAGAATTCAAGCCACTGGTAAAATGTTCTTCTAAAACTGGATTGAAATCACTAGAACTGTGAAATAAATTGTAATTGAATTATTGTTTAATAATGGTTCTGCTATGTTGCACCGTGCATTTAATTTCTACCTACTAACTATAGAATATTGGTGAGTTCTTCCTTTTCCCTACCTTTTGTCCATACCCAATATTCCTTGCTTCTTCAGGCTTTTCACCACACTTGGAGCCCTTTAAGTTCCTTCTAAACCTCAAGAGAACATATATATCAGCTCTATATTATTTAATTGACAAACAGATTAGAATTTAGTCATCAAGTGATACCTATGATGTACCTATGAGGTATCTCAGTGATTGAGGGTCCTGGGATGGGAAGGGAAGGCAATGCAATTGCCTTCACAACTTGCTTCACAACTTTGAGGTCTGAATGTCCACTTTTTGATCTTAAAAAATATGTTAATATTCACTATTGATATTATATTGACCTTCTAGGCTACTAGTTAAGGATTAAAACACATAAATAATCTACTAGGTTCAGGGCAGCTGATAAAAAAAAGGATGTTCCTTTCTGGAACAGCTGGGAAGCCACTAATTAAGGGATTATTTTAAGTTTTTTCTTTTTTTTCATGTTTGAAACACCTTGCATGCAGTTATACTATGCCACACGTTCTAATCTGATTCTTACATACCAGTTTATGACAGTCCCATTACTCCAGAGGTTTTATAGAAACTGGAGAAATTAATGCAACGCATAACAAGCAACTAACTTTCTCACTCCTCTATTGACACAATTTGTTTTTACCACTTTATCCTAAGAACTAAAAGTGAAATAAGCTAATAAAACTCATTACAGGGAGAATTTTGGCAACTACAGTCATTAGCATATCTGAAGTTTGTTCTGTGTATTAGCACTGACAATGTTGGCTGATGTGTAGCACAGAGCACCTGTCAAAACAAAAGAGCTTCACGCCTCACAAGTTTAAGCCCCAGGTAAGAAACTCAGCCTTGTGGATAGGCTGAAAAGAAGATGTTGCAACCTGAAACGAAAAAGACTTGTAAGAGAGAAAATGAGATCCCTCTGGGTGCCAATAGGCTTCTGTTTGCCATGATTAAATCCTCTTTGTTTCATTACATACATCAGTGAAAAAACAAACGTCAGATCAAGATAAAGAGCTTGCAACACATCTTTCCCTATTTTTCCCTACCCATCACAATTGCCACCTTTTTCTCCTGGACAAGCTTAAAAGAACTGGCTTTGCTCAGTTAAAATTGATAAGACTTCTGAGCAGGTGTACAAGACAGCTTTTGGCTTTAAAAAAGTGTGAAGCACTTGTGTCAATGACCTGATCAAATGATAAGCATGCTGGCTTCCTTTGCTCTCTAATTAATTTGCTTTCTTGAAGAGGGTATCTAGAATTGCATGATGCCTAGGCTAAGTCTTATAGTATTAACACCAGTGGAAATTCAATGAAATAATGCTTCTCCTGGAAAAAGAAACCATTGTTATAGTACATAAGCCTCACCAGAATTAAGAGAGTGTTGTAACCCTCCACTTTGGACTAAGTGTTTATTTCAGCAACTGTTTTCTATGTTATTGTTAATACAACATAGAGTTTCTTTGTCTCAACAAAATAAAGATACTGGAAGCATGGTGGCTACATAAAGCTGGCAGGAATTGGGGTCAGATGGACATACATTTTAATTATCTCGTTGCATCAGAAACTTCATTCAGAGACATTTATTACCATCTACTGTAAAGTCATCGTAAAAATGACTTTACAACTTTGCAAACACTGATTTATCCCTGTAGAAGCAGTACAGTCCAACAAGAGAGTGACTAGATCAATTAATGACATAGTCTACATTAAAATAGTAAACAACTCTTTGCTTTTTTATTTTTATTGAAATGGAGGAATTAACAGTGTTGCTGTTCAATGGCAATATGCTTCATATAACTCTGAGATACAAATGTGAATTGTAAAAACAAGTGCTTCTTTAGCAGAGGTTGATTATGGAAGAACAGAGAGTTAACAAGCAATTTGTGCTTAGGGCAATTATCTTTGTGTTTTATAAAGTTAAAGGAGTTTGCAAAGCTTCCTCCTCCCTATCCTGTTTATGTTCTACAAATGACATGGATGTACCACTTCTAGTTAGTAAAAATATATACAGCACAAACATCATTGCTGAATTAGTATAGAACTAATTGCAGTAACAGTTTGTGTTATTGAAGTTAAACTGATACTCAGATTAGGTCTCCTTGATGAGGTGAGATAAAGGTTCACTCAGGTGCAGATACACAATACAGTTGGAAAAAGAGAAGCTAAGCTAGTCTGATAATTACACTTTTTTGTTGATGACTTCCTCTCATTGAAAGAATAGGATTCCGCAAATGAAGTATTCCTTACTGTGTTTATTTACACACAATCACACACCGCCCCACACCTGGGTGTAAACAGTTCTTGCTTTTTGGCTTTGGAGCATTTTCTGTAAGCACTGCTAGCTCACTGACCTCAGCCTGTGTTGGATATTGTTAGTGTTTGCTAAAAAAATCCCAAGGATTAGCGATGGATCTGGCTTAGTTCTTAAAACATAAAAGCACGTAGAATTTAAAAAAAAAAAAAGAGAAGAGGAAAAAGAATGGAAGGGGGGAATAAAAAATAATAATTGAGAATTAATGAGAAGAAAAACCTCAGCAGACCAAGCTGAGAAAATTTAGTCTTGCATTGCTGTCAATGTTCAAAGGCACATAGATTTTTTAAATCAAGATTTTCTCATACTCTTGAGTACTGTGTAACAACCTTAAACTTCTAAACCCACCTGTAGATATGTGTTTTAAAGTCAAGTAGCATAGACAACAAGATTATCATGATCTGTGTAGTTGCTGTGTAGTTGTAATTTTGCTGGATCACATAGAGCTACTTCTGAAATGAGATTTTCACTGTCAGTAAAAGTACCTTGGTCGCGCTGAATGCATTCAGATGCGGCACTCTGTCTTCCTTGGTAAGTTTTGCAAGGGACCCAAGATTTGATGATTTGTGTCATGAAATGTTTGGAATTTCAGTTCTAGGTTTCTGTTCCCACAAAACTCTGGACTGACTGAGTCTTAGACAGCTTGAGTTTTACCCCTGCAGTGACTTGGGTAGCAGAAGACCACATACAACCAGGTCATCTGACTGTATCTTTGCTATGTTGAGATGTAAAGATAAGAGTACTGAAGAAAATGTAGAACAATTGCTTTTTTTGTTCATTATTACAATATTTTCTTTTGCTTTCAAGGGAAAATAATAGCTGTTATAAATTTTTAAACTGGAAATACTAATCTCACACATACAGCTTTTATTCTGCTGTTGCCATATTGACTCGCGCTCAGAATTCACAGTCAATGTCTTTGTAAAAACAGAAAATAAGAAACTTCTAGGCAGTCCCTTCTTACAGTATGCACTTTGGACATAATGCTGTCCTGCCACAGACACTTCTAAACTGGGAGACATTAGGTAAAAAAGATAAAATACTTAAGTGAGCATAAAGCAGTTGTAACGTTTGGATCTAGGGAAACTAACACCAAACAACTCTAGGGAAGGTCTGATACATTTTTTTTTGTCCCCAAGGGATGACCCAGTGGTGTAGTGTATCCATTTCTTTTGCATGATCCCAAATGGCCAAGGAAGATATATGGTTCATTTACAATTCCTGTTTGTTTCACTGGACCTACTGAAAGAAAAAATCATTTATAGAAGTGAGCACTTTCATTTTCCCCATAATGTTGTTGGCATTAATATGTTCTAGAGAAAAGGAAGCTTATGTAAAACATAGCATGAGAAAAAAATACTGAAATGTGGTTTTAAAAATGATAAGAATGTCAATCATTTTAAAGTAGAAAAAGAAATGCAACTCAATATTTGTTTGAAAAAGTATTTTTCTTTTTGGAGAGGAGAGATGCAGAAAAGGGCACTGTATTAGCTAAATATTGTACCTTGCAACATCAGTCATTTCCTACTCAATAATACTGAAAGGGTCTAATTTATAAGTTTTTCCATTTCCCTGTTATGCTGGTTTGTAAGTTCTGACATTGCTACTGGTATGTTAATGAGAAGCTAGTGTTCCATTAAGAGTAAACCATATGCTCTACCGCATACTGTGAAAGAGAAAGCATATAATGTGACTGTTGCCTTAGTAACACATTAATTCATTTTGTCAGTGTTGGCACAGATCATTTCATTTATAAGAAAACAAGTATAATAGTTTACCACATCTATAATATTTACAGTGTTTCTGTTACAAAACAGTGACAAAATGAGTTTAAAAAATAGAGTTGGGATAGTATTATTAAAATGTGGAATTTGTGGTAAAAACGTTCACATACAAATTAAAAATAAGATTGGTGTAAAATTTCTTCTCACATTATAACAGCAAACGGTTTGCTTTTTTGCATATTTGTATTCCACTAATAATATGCATAAAAATATAGTCCATGAAAAACCACAAGTACATTAGCAGTTTTTAACGAATGCTAAACAAAATATTTCATACAACAGTTTTGTTAAGTTACAATCATTACAACCTAATCGTATGTTAGCGTGTTACTCATAACAAAGCTAAACATTTATCTCTTTTTATCTGTTCTTCCAGATGTTTCTTAGTATCTTAACACCACTGAAATACTGGAATTAAGGTATTCCGTTCCCTTAAGTGATCATATCTTACATTTTGTTCATTGAAGAAGTAGGTATATATGTATTTTTAAAAAAGCATTATATGGTTTAGACAGAAATAATACATAATATGAATTGAGATACTACAAAGGTTTGATATGGAAAAGAAGTGGAGAAGAAGGAAAAGTAATTCCTCTTATTATAGTCTGCACCTGCAGAATGGTCTCAGCCTTTTTTGTTCTTAGGACACTGCACCTGTAAAAGCATGATTTTAACAACAAACATTTTACATCTGTAATGCATAGTGATCACTTTATACTAAAATAAACAACACTGCATTTTAGATATCACTGTCATTAAAAAAGAAAAAAATGTGCAGTACAACTGCTCTCTTTTGCACACATCCCAAATAAGCCCTTAATAGATTGTTAACAGTGTTTACTGCTCTTTAGTTATTTGGACTAATGCACATATATGTAAAGGTTTCAGTAATATTGCATTTCTTATCACAGTATGGATAGTGGGCCAATTTACTCTGAAAAATAAAGAAGAAATCTTTCTAAAACTGTTCTGAGACCATGCTTAACAAATGTGCAATGCTGTGGGGCTTATTTAAAGAGGATTTATGGAACTTTCTAATGTAACTCAGGAATCGTTTCCATTAAATCTTATTCAGTCTTTGCAGTCAACTTCTGCAAAGAAAAATTAAAAGAAAAAAATATAGGAAGATAATTCATAGTAAGTTGTCTCTGGGATACAATCACAGAACAGAGTGGGCAACAGAAAATATAACTGAAACATTTTATCTATTTTTGGAAGTGATTTTTTTTATGTTGTTCATTGTATTTACTGAAGAATAAAAACAAATCTGTAAAGTTTGAAAAAACCCTCTTTTAAGTGTAGGCACTTTAGCCTTTAAAATATATTTGACACCTTTAAAACCAAATTCCATTTCTAGACTGAGATGCTAATATTTTTTAGCTTAATATTGCATAATTCAAAGATAAATGAATACAATACTCATATTGGATGGTTCTCAAGTAATGTAGGTAGAACATTTAATAATCCCTCATTACAGCTAGCAAAGCAGCTATAAATAGGAATAGCTAATAGAATACCTAAAATCTCTTGTTAGATGCAATACTACAAGAACAGTTCTGCATTATTGGTAACATTTAAAATATATAGATTTCTGCTAACATCCAATATTCAGTTAACTTGAATTCAAAGACATTTGTCTGAGGAAATTAAAGTTTATATTTTCTTAGCTTCTAAAATGAAATTCCATGCTGGAAGCTGAATGTCATACTGATATAAGATCACATAGGAACACTAAACACCTGATATTGTTAAAGACCATAAGGTCATAAGGAAAAAACAAGAAGGAGAAAAGCTGGTGAATCCAAGGGTTACAGAACTTTTATGGGAGCTGTATAGCTACAATTGATCCAGAGACTGTGTGGAGTCTTCACATTTATTTCACATCATAATCAGTCATATCACACCAGTATAAGTGACAGGAGGATCAGATGCATAATCTCTTCACGTATATACAGAAAGGATGAAATAAGATGAAAGGGAGGAGTGGTGACTTACAAGATAAATAAGGAGATCTCTACCTACTGTATAGTGTAATCCCAATTACCTTCTGATGTCATCAGGACTCTGAACTTTTGGAAAACTTTGGGTATGATAGTTCTGTACTGATTTCTGACAGACTGCTGAAGTTACTAAAAATGGATAAATCAATTCATTGTTGAATGTATATTGCTTTTCCTTTGACTTAAGTATTCAAAACAATTTTGTTATCAAATATAATGCTGTTTCTTCTCTTTAGGTGTTTGTGCATATTTCATAACTGTTATGGAGAAGTTAGATGATTAAGTATGGTTTAAAACAAATTATATAATATTAAACAAATAACAAATCTTCTGTGCAAAAGTCATTATGTGCAGGTAGAGGCAGATGATAGCTTAAATCACATGAATGAAAATTTACTAGCTACACTGTATCACTACTAATAAAAGTTTGACTGTTGGCTACTGTTTCATACAAAATCACAGTTATGGGGGGCTGGGGGTTCCACAGTTATTACTGTGATTTACTTTGTACAAGCTACACCTACTAACTTAAAAGATTTCACAGAATCATAGAATGGGTTGGATTGGAAGGGACCTTGAAGATAATATAGTTCCAAGCCCTCTGCCATGGGCATGGACACCTTCCACTAGACCAGGTTGCTCAAAGCCTCATCCAACCTTAACTACAACACTTCCAGGGATGGGACATCCACAGCTTCTCTGGGCAACCTGTTCCAGTGTTTCACCACCCTCAGAGGAAAGAATTTCTTCCTGATAGCTAATCTAAATCTCCCCTTTCTAAGTTTAAAAATACTACCTCTCATCCTATCACTACACTGCCTGATAAAGAGTCCTTCTCCATCTCTCCTGCCAGTGCCCTTTGGTACTGGAAGGCAGCTATAAGGTCTCCCCAGAGCCTTCTCTTCTCCAGGCTGAAAATCCCCAACTGTCTCAGGCTGCCTCTTAAATGCATTCACTGCTGCACAATACATCCACTTACTTAAGACTATATGTTCCCTGCTAATCTTTTTTTTTAAACACTCTGGATCTGACACCACATTATACACTTTATGTATGTATAAAAGACCTGGGCTAATGTTTCATCATTCCTGAAGAGGGAGGATGAACAAAGAAGAACCAAGCTTTGTATCGGATTCTCAGGGGAAACATTCAAAACCTTGTTCTTCTCTAGAAATCGACCTGAGCACTGACGGGTAACAATCAATAGCTGAAATTCAGAGAAATTATTTAAAAGTTCTTGAAAACTAGGGTACAAGCTACTATGCTATCCAGTACTTATTCTGTTCATTGTTGGATGCATGTCAAGCCACAATCACAGTAACAAAACTTAGGTGGCTGGCTGTGGTGATGGCCTTACTATAATATGCTACTTCACTTATGAAGCACAGTACAAACAAACATAGAGGTTTTGCTGCCTTGACACTGTCCCTGCAAGTTTGGGCTGGACAGAAGCATCATCTTTAGGGGCTACTTCAAGAAGAGACTCTGTGTCTGTTTGGCTCTGTCAGAACTTAAAGGCAAGTTTTGTCTTTTTTTAAATCTGCCTCTACCACTGCTTTTGTTCAGAGCTCATTTGCGATGAACACAGCTTATGAAAAACAATAAATAAATCAGCAGGAAATTGTTAAAAAGGAGTAAAGAATCTGAAGTACAGTTTATGATGTTAGAATGTTGAAACCTATTGTCCTCTAGTCAGTGGCAAAATGTTTAGCCTGTGATAAGACTTGCAATGCGTCCATGATAGCATGTAAACACAGTACAGCTAGTTGTATCTGGCACATAAGCATTCTAACTTGCTTCTGACAGCCAGCTAACCAGAAGCTTATTTAGATTTAGGGGGTGGTGGCGATGAGTCTTTGGCAGTTGTAGAAATAGTAGCCTAACAACTTGTAATACATATAATTACTCTCCATATCCCCTGGTCAGCATATCTTCTGATATGTAAATTAGATGGAGCAAGCAGATGTATAACCTAGGAAGCATTCCAGATTCATCTTGATAAAAGTATGGTATTCATACTGGGCAGGGTTCCTTTGTCTATAACAATGCCACCAGCAACACCAAAAATATATTGAATGTAAAAATAAAGCTATTGACCATTTCCAGGGACTACAGTTTACATAGAACACTTTCATTCCACCTGCTATGTCTAATAAGCAATATTATTTATCATCAGCAGCACCACACTAAGGTAGATATGTGATAAAAACATAGGAAATGATAAAACTGCGAGCATCTTATAAATAAATTGATAAAACTTCTGTATTTAGCTAAAAAAGTAACAACCTAGGGGAAGATGAAGAAGATGGCAGCGATAAAACTCAATGGCTACAGAAGCTACTTTTACTTGCATTGGCAAGATTTAGAGACCTCTCTACCTACTTGTCTATTGTGATTATCTCCCTCACAAATGCTGAATTTAACCCATCATCCCGAGTCCCTGACTCTAGATAACATAGAAACTCCTAAAGCAAATAAATTTTATTTCCTAGTCCAAGCAACAGTCTTAGACCACTTAAACTACCAATTTTATGTGTTTTTTGAGTCCTGCTGGTAATTTAGCTAACTTCTAAACTAGTGAAAGTTAACATAAACCATCTATGTTACCACTTTTACTTACAGTAGTATAGACACAGGGGTTTTTGGTTTTGGTTTTTTTGAGTGCTGTTGTGTGAAACAATGGCTCCCTTTTGTGCTCTCTCATGACAGTGCTTATATTTGGTGAAGTAAATTAGTTGCCTGGACATAAGTAGTTTTATGGACACTGATTATTGTAAATCTGCTTATAATTTAGGAAACCTCATGATTTGGCATATTGTCACACACAGCACAAATCAGACTTTTTTCTTAAGTTGTTTACACAGCTAATATGTCTTTATTAAGACATGATTTTCACTGTTTAACAATATATTTGAGTTAATGTAGCAAATCAAATCAGTACTCACTATGAATCTTGTATCTTGTTATTCTCTAGGTATATTATCAGAGAATTTCTGAGCATAAAAGATTGAGCATTTCTTTGTTAATTCACAGGAAAACCATACTTTAGTCTTGGCCAGATTCCCCAAATAGAACTGATATGCAAGGTGTGATTTTTTGTTTGTTTATGTATTTATTCTATCGATCACAGTAACGTGTTATTGTAGTGATTTTAAGACTAATATAAATTTGAGATTGTCTTTCGAAACAGAAATTAACTGAAAATAATTCCCTGAACTCATCACTGGAATGTTTCTGGATGCACGTGGACTTTATTTTTATCTTATTTTAGTTTCAGTAAATGTAAAGCCTTTTATATTTCCCAGGGAAAAACTTTCAATGAGGACAGAGTAACCTGAATTTAATTTATTTTGTTAGGGCATGCAGTGTTTGGTTAGAATGTTTTTAGTGTGAGCATGAAACGTATATATTTATTGACCTGATTCTTTCTACTGAAGACCTGAAAAGTTCTACTGAACTTTTTCACTATTCAGTTCTACTGAACTGTTGACTTCTGGGAACTGAGGCTGGAAATTACACTTAAACACTGCCATATGAATAAAATATAACTTAACTGTTCACTGGGCACAGGTGATGAAATGGCAGCAAATTCAGTAATTTTATCTCATCCTAAAGAACAATTATTTATAAGATATATACTGAAATTTATTAGCTAGAGAAAAAAAATAATGGGCTCTAACCCAACATGCAAATAATTTTCATTTGACCTAAAATTTTAGGGAAATCATTTTAAGTTCAATTTACCAGTCTGATCTTTATATAAGCCTTTTTGTAGTTCCAAACTGCTTTAATGTTTGCTTTAGGGACAATTTTTTTGATTTCTAAATTCTCAGCATTGCTTTCCGTTAGATCTGTTGGCCTCATCTCTATTTTCTTAAGTTGGTCTTTAAATAAACTAAAATTATCTATCACGTGTGTCTTAAAATCTTAAGACCATGGGAACTAAGTGTTGGATGAGATTAGTTTTGCCATTGCTTCCCTTAAAACCTCAGGCTTGAGAAACAAAACAGAATGTAAAGAAGGCCTGTTAAGCATAGGTGATTGATCTCTGCAATTGCTGTTTGCTTATTTTGTGCTGTGTTTTCAACATTAGTTGGCTGAACTACTGTACTGGGTATTGAAAAAAGAAATATCAAAGGAAAAATTCCTTGCATTTTTGGAGATAGTCACCAGAGGGCATTTATGGACTAACTCAAGACACATTTCTGTATTCACTGTGAGAATGCTGAGACGTATTCTGAATTATGTTATATTGATACAAAAACTAAATCACTACTTTAAAAAATTGAAAGTTTTGATTTAAAATGAGATTTTATTTACAAAGAGGGAAGAAAGACAGAGGACCAATATAATTTTTGTCATCTGTAGATTTAATTGACTGTATTAGATATGTCAGACAGCCTGAATTTTCACACAGCCTCAGAAAAAGATGTAATGGAAAAAGAGAAAAATTAAGAAGTAAACATTATTTTCTATCTTTCAGCATTTTACAAATATATATTTGATATGGAGTTGGAGGAAGCAGCTAGTTCTTTTTGAGACTACTGCAACTGAATAAAAGTAGGGTGCTTTTTTTTAAAAAAAAATGGTTTCATCTTTTGTACTGGAAAACATGCTAATTGATAGTATTAAATAACTGCCTTTCAATGAATATAATTATAAATATTCTAATAAAACAATGAAAACTTTGAAGAAATGGTTAGGGATTAGCTAGTAAAAGCTGATGTGGTATTCCAAATGTAGGGGTAGGTCCAGAATATAAACTTACTTAAATACTTCTAAAATAAAAATTAAACAATTTTGATTATTAACTTCTGTGATACAAAATTCTGTATTTCATGTGTAGTTATAATTCAGAATGAAGTAACATCTTTAGAAGTGACTTCTTTATCAATAAGAACTTTTTTTAGCCTAGTTCTCCCCAAAACAGAGATCTTGTCAGCATGACCTACATGAAATACAAAAAAAAATCCTGAAAAGACATGAGTTAGACAGGAAACCTTACAAAGTAAATCCTAGCTTTGATAGTAGTAACCAAATACTGTGGTAGCTTGATTATAAACTAGACAATTATAAGTTTGAATTTTTAGTAAAGAAGTTAAATGGAAAGAAAATGCAGGGTGAAAAATATTAGCAAAATTAAGATAAATTACCTAAAGATCAGTTAAAGCATAACTGTTCTCCTTGAGTGCACTCACCTGAGTCCGAGTGAGTAGAACTCAATGAATATAATTTAGAAAACATGGGGTTTACATTTCATATTGTTATTTTATCTTTAATATACAACTTATATTCCACAGAGATCATAGGCACTGGTAATAATAAATTTAAGGCTGGAAAGATTTACCCTATATTTAGTAACAAAAAAACCATGCTGTTTTTGGTATATTTGGGTATATTGCATGCTCTTTCTTTCTTTTCCACTTTTTTTTTTTTTTGAAGAGGTTATATTTTGTTTATTTTCAAAGCAGAAATTTCATATGTATTTGTAAGCCAAGGCTTTCAGATTGCGGTTCAGTGGAAGTCCAAAATGTTTCTGTACCTTCCATTTGTTTCATATTTCTATGGCACAATCACTCTATACTAGTCCAGTGCCATCGTTCAGTGTTGTCAGTCCCCTCCTTCATCCCTTGTGAATGAATACAGGTATTCCTCCAAATATTCGTCATTGACTAAAATGATTTTAACTTCTATAGTGTCAATCAGATGTTTCCATTTTAAAAGAAATGACAAAAAATATATTGACCATGTAATAGAAATACAAAATTATCAAAATCATATAAGCTAAATCTTCTAATTTCAGCAGCAGCCTTCATCTTTATGTCTCTGAGAAGCTTAAAGTTAACAGATTTAATGCTTTGAAGTTCAGGAGAATCCTTGTTAGAGCATCAAGAAATATATTTCAAAATAAAGGATTACCACTGACAATGCCCTGCTTTTATATTTAACCCTGAAGGGTCAGGTATTTTCAACTGTTGTTTCAGGAACAAAAGGAGAGGGAAGTGGCTACCTTGGACGTTTCCTCCAAGATAACTACAGATCAGATCATCTAGAGCGTTGTATTTAAAACCAGAATCCTGACTTACATAATAAAATGGTACCTCCTGTGTTGCATAAAACAACCCAATGCACTGACTATTGCGACTACATTTCTGTTAGCAGAAGAGAGATACAATTTCTGAAGTGTCTTCTTTATGACCGTACATCTCACTGACAGAGATTTTACTTGAGCTATATTTAATGTACTCTTATTCAAAGTATCCGTACAGAGGGCAGGTCTTTAACACTGCAACTATATTCTATATAAAAATAAATAAAATTAAAAAAACATGATAGAGTTGGTCTTTTCTTTCTTTGACCACATAATCTTCCAGAGCTGTGCATTATATAGTAGTCTCTTATCTAGTTCTCCGAATGCTGTGTGACACCTCATGGGAATGTGCATCATACATACTAACTGTTTCAGAGTAACTAGTTTAGGATTATCATAGATTTCTATACATAAATATGTATGTATATGTATGTGCATATATACATATGCCTATACATGTAAGCATTGCCTCTCTCTATATATGCAATCATCAATTGGCATTTTTTTCTTCTTCACTGTGTAAATCTAAGGCCAAAGATTCACATATTTAAGAAATCATAAAAAAGTGGTTTTTTTCAGAATTTTTAAAGCATTTATGATTCTTTATAAGTGTCCTAAGATTGATAAAGTTATATTCATTATTTCTGCTCTGCTGTCTTCCTTTCTACTCACTGTCAGTGGTGAGAAGCTTGGAAAGAACAGGACACCAAGAGAATTGTTCAAAGCAGGGGAGACTACTTGGTTCAGAAGAAAAAGGCAAGGTCTAGAGTTCTGCTTGGAAGAGAAATGTAAATAGGATCTGGAAGAAGGGACTGAGACGACAAAATTTAGCACTCTCGAACAGTGAAAGAGGTCAAATAAGAGTGAGACAAAAGAGGAAGAAAAAAATGATTTAGAGAAAGAAAAATGAACGACAAGGGGCTTCCAGGACTACAGAACAATTAAGGTTAGCAGGACACAAATTCAAACTTTCTTTGAGACACTGTATTTCCACATAGCAGTCATCAAACTAATTTTCATTTAGAAATGTAGCAGATTATATATGCCATCTGAGATTATTTTAACTAGAGATACCTGGAGAGGTAAGGAAATACAGGAAAATGTATAAAAGAGATGTAGGATTCCTAAAAGAGAGATAAGAATGAGCCAAACTGAAAAATAGATAAAGCAGCAGATTACTGGTTTTCCCTGGGACTGGTGTGGGATCTGATGCTACTTAACAGTTTTATTAATAATACTAACAAAAAATAATGATTTGGTTTTGAAATTTTCCAGTGACACAAAACAGAGTCATAATCAAAATGTTCCACAGAAGAAATCAAGATACTAAGGAGTGAAATTAGAGAAATGCAATGAAATGTATATTAGAAATCATTGTCTGGAAAAATCAAAGGAAAGAAGGATGTGTGAGATGCAATTGATTCATGTTCTCTGCTGAGAGACAGAGAAAAAATCAAATTCAATCCTCTACTTTACTAATTTTGAATTAATCATGCTATTTCCAGAAGTTCCATGTACCTGTTAATGCCATTGCACAAGAAACCAATAATGTATGTGGTTCTGGTCATCAATAGTCACTGAAAATAAACTTTTCCTGGAACCAGCAAAGGGAACTACTGGGATGATTGAGGTGGATCATACAGGAAGGGATTAATTAAGATTGTCCTGATTAGTGTAGACAGATAAAAATGAAGTTCAGATAGATGTCCCAGCCAATTAGCTGGTTTTAAGGTCTTGATAGATGTGCACATATATAATAGTTGTCTGTGCGGTGGCAGTGTGTTGGACTCAGCAATCTTGAAGATTCTTTCCAGGAAAGACAGCAGTAACAGAATATAAAATAGGCATTAATGGAAATGGTGCCTCTGGCTGGCAGGTTAACATTGCTTGTTCTTCTTGTGTTTATTGCATGGAGTTACAGATCATGACTAAAATGCTTTCATAGATAAAAAATAACCTTTTCCCTCATCTTAAACTCTTCACTTAGAGGAAACTGTAAACTGCAAGGTATATGTTTCTAGTAAGATGTGCTCTAATCCCCATGATTATGCCATTCCATCACCACCATTAGAGATCTATGATGGAATAAAAGGAATTTCACTGTAAGAAGTACTAAATTCAAATTTTATTTATATTGATTGAAATAAATATTTTTTAAAATAATAGTGAAAAAGTAGGAACAGAAAGAATTTTTGGATGCTGTAATTTATGACTTCATAGCTGACAGATTGGCTGACAAAGATTGGTGATGCTATGGATAATAGATCTGCTCCCATCTGTGGGGAGAGAAACACTTTGAATGGCAGTTTTGGAACCTCTCTACTAGACAAAGGTAGTGACAGAATGTTAGATATATCTGAGGTTGAAGTGGGGAGATGAGCAAGTGAAAGCCCTGAGAGGAGTTGTTGTCCTGCTGGTGAGGAAACTAACAACATTCTTTTTTTCTTTTTTTCTGGATTGTAAAAACTGTCAATGAAAAAGAAATATAAATTGAATGTAAAGAAATTTGATTGAGCTGATTTGTTCTACAGGGATTCTCGCCCAGTGGGTCAAAATGAGACTAATATATTCATCACAACACAAACTTTTTCACCAAAACACTAAAAACTGTGACTAATTGCATGAATTAAAAGGTATTACTGAACAATTAAACCACTGTTTATGAGTATAGGAGCTCTGAAGATGAGTAACGAACATCCTGGTTTTTGCTCTGGATTCTCTCATGGCAAGTTGCAGAGATGGTGGCAAAGACATACCAGTCATTCTGGTACCATTGCTGCTAAGGAAATCCTCATAAAAATGGATACTTGAGGACTGTAATTTCTTAAACAGGCACCCAGGTTGCTGGAGCTCCTCTGCAGGCACCCTGAGTGTGATGGTCACCTTGCCTAACATCTGATCTGTAAACAGTTGTCCAGGAGAGCCCTGTGCTGTGATCTATATGCCTTTTTATAGCAATGGAGAAAGAAAGAAACCACTAAGGGCCATTTCATCCTACCCTGAGGTGAAAGGGATCAGTCCCCCTGTAAAGGCATCTGCCATTCAGGTGATGATAGAGGGAACCTAAACAATTGCCTTAAACCAGATGTTTAATTTTCACATGACTAAAGTTAGCTGAGAGGTATCCCAGGGCTCTTCCAGAAAAGCTCTGATAATTCTTGGTGAGACAACATAAAAAATTATTACCTCTAGTTATCTGCTCTGATAGAAATTTACACCCCATCAGGGAAGCTGGTCAGCAAAATGGAGCCTTGCATTTCACATCCTAATATGTGTATTTAAATAGCCATCAATGAACTAATGCAGCACGTTGTGCTTTGGAGAGCACAAATTGAGGAGTGAGCATACATATTAACTTTTCTTTTGTCTCTTCTACATTGGAAACAATCGTCAAAGAAACAAGACAGTCAGCTGTGGACTGCAACAACACAAAACAACAGAGCGTGTTTGGAAGTGTTCAGACTTGTGATATACAGAGCAAATGCCGTCACTTATCTGAGCATCAGTTTCCCAGTACGTAAAGAATGGTTAAAAATATTTATCTGACAAGAACAACTCTAATGTGCAAAAGCTTCCTAGCTCCCACTGTCCGTATAGTTAATTAAGTTTTTTTAAAAATTCACAAGTGAAAACATGGGTATGAAAGGACATGTTTCTCAAGTTTCTGTAAATAGCTGCAGCATGAATAATGAAGTTTCACTACTTTGAAAATGTCATTATGTTCTTCTAAATCAATTGCAGACTAGAAAAGAGATTTTGTTGTTGTTGTTGAAAACAAATAAATAGTGCCTTCCTCATTAATATTTTGCCCAGTTCTATTGCTTTAGAAGCAGCTTTGGATGCTTGAAGCATTTGTGTTATAAAATAACATTGCTTCAACTTTCAAGGCTGGAATGATAATAATTAATACTTTCTATCAGTACTTGATATTCATTGCAAGTACCAGTAACATTAGTGACATTGTTAAGAGTTCCTAATCTGAATGCTGCTGAGATAGACAAGATGCATGATTTTGGATCAGAATGCAGTATCATTTAAACCTGGATTTACTTGCCACCATTTTTCCTGGCTTCTCCATCAAATGGTGCTTTGTAGAGATTATTTTGGGATCCAAAATGTTAACTATTCATTGGAATGCGCTGTACAAACTTAGAAACATGATGAATGGTATTTTAAGCATAAGCATTTAAAACATATCTGTTCTGTGTTTAAATGTCAGAACAAAGCATATTACAGGAAAAACACCTACAAATGCAAAAATGCAATAAACCCACAAAATATGGGTTAAAAATTTCCATATTTGATCTGGGTAGCAAATTATAGAGAGAGCAAAAACCCCCTACGCATAACCATAGCTGCCAATTCTGGATCTTCCAAAAAGCAAGGGCAGGATACCAAGTACATGATTCTGCCTTGTGCCAAGCAAGCATCTATGAAAATGTCACCTTTATGCAAGTGAAACACAAAACGAGTAGAATTTGCCCTTAAATGTGAGGGGGAAAATGTTCTGAAAATAAACAAAATGCTTTTTACTGCTAATTAAAACATGAATCAATAAATATTTTCAAAGTTAAATAATACTGTTCCTCTCAAGCTGAGCACCAATCTGCTGGGCTCCAGCCAGGAGAGAATCTTTTCTAGCATAGTTACAAACAACTGATGAGTGGAGTGGAAAACAGAAACATGAACACAACTTTCACAGTAATTCAAACAAAACTGCTTGATTTTTAACATATCAGTTAAAGGTTCTTTACCCTTTCCACCTCTTTGTATAGTGGTCACTATGCTGCTGGTGAGATAATGACCTACAATGAGCAGTCAGATTACTGGAATTAAGATGTCAGTTTCAAAATAAACACCAGTTGGTTCAACAAAGCCTGCAGCTAGGATTATGTCAGGACTAGGAAGATATTTAAAACCCAATTGAAGGAGAGTTGCTGTTTCTGAACAGAAAACATGCTATAGCTTCCTAATTTACTGTAGACTTACTGAACTGCTGTTGCTGATTGCCTGAAACCGATTGCTAAAACTAGGCTAGGAATATTGTCAGTGTACAGTCTGACATCTGCTTTGGATGTAGAATCTGATCAGATCATCACTTCTTATCCTCTTGGACTCAAGATCTTTGTTTTTCCCACAGCCATTTTTTCACAAGTCTGTCTATGATTAGAGAAACAGATCCCCAATTGCTACTCTTGTTGCTTTGTATATTGATTATGGGATAAGATTCCCCGTGGAGAAGATGGAGCAGGGACAGCAGAGATCACTTATAGAAAAGTATCTACTACGATTTCCGAGTTGAACCCATGGTCTTGCTGACCACTCAGGAGTTAAACCAAGTCATATTTTGTTAGTTATGTAAGGATTTAGCTTAATCTGAGAGTGCTGAAAATTCTGTGAAAAAGTTTACACTAAACATGCTCATGCAAATATAAGTTTCTTTGTTCTCTCTCTTGTGTTTATTCTGAGCATAACATACAAATTAAAACCCCACAACCCTCCAACTCCCAACTAATTATTTAAAAGAATGGAAAGGGTCTCTATACCTGAGCTGTAAGAACATTTAAAGAACACTATGTTCCATAATAAACTCCATTTGAATATGTTTCTCTCATATATAATTTTTAAAAACAGTTTATGTAATCCTTCAAACAGCACTGTGACATAAGAAGGCAAAGACTAATTTTTTTTTTTTTCCTGGGGTACATGTGCTAAGATCCTAATCAAATCCATGTGTGTCACATGTGAAATGGAGTGATATAATATCCCTAGAAAATGCCAGTTACCATAGATCTCATAGCCAGAGACATACCTGACAAAGGGGTTTAATTTAAATTTAATAATTTTTAATTTAAATGCAGATTCTGTGATTTGCAGGTCCTGCTCTTTAATGTGTAGGCCTTTGTGGTAGGTCTAAAGTATTAGGTCTTATATATATATGTGCACACTTGACCCATTGTCCCTCTATACCCCAAAAGGTGTTTGTATATCAGCTACTGTAGACAAATTTTTCACATTATATTTTATGTCCATTAGGGCTTATGCTAAGCAAGCTCAAGTAGTGGACACAATGCACAAATTTCCATAGAAAATATTCAACAGACAATATGACTGCATTATAGCTCAAACAGTCTTCAGCGTTACTCCTGATAGTATTTCAAGTATCTGAATTTTGTAACAGCTCTGATGCATGTCTTAGGACTACCTAACCTAATTTTAGTTATTCAATCAGTGGCACAGTTAACAGGGGAGCTATTTCTAGGTCCTATTGCCAGGCATGGGATGAAGGTTTCAGCCCTGTTAAGCAATACTGGACAGATTTCTGGCAAGTACAGGAATAATACTCTGACCACAGAATGGTCAAGGATTTACCCAACCCATGGTTGTCTGAATTTGAAAAGACTATTCTGAACTCTTGCCCTGCATCCCAGTCTTTCATGGTTGTCTCAGTTATGCTTGCCTACAACTCTGCTACTCCTTTGTGGGTAGTGTGGGAGTACATATATGTATATGATTTATATTTTTTGAAGCACTTGGATGGTGGGATTTACAGCACTTGGATGATGAGTGCTGAAAAGTACTGTGCAGTATGGGAAGTCAGGTGGTACAGAAGTGCCAAGAACAATGAGTGGCAATGCTAGTAGTATCATTGGTGGTGGGGTGATGGCACAGAACAGACTGGGGGGTCCTGAGAAAACTCATGATTCTGAGTATGTTTCTGGAGGCAGCACAATGTTTGCTTTGGTGTGGTTAAAAACAGCATAGGGGACAGCCATACAGGAGCACTCTGGGAGGTATTATAGATGGGAGAGCATGTGTCCTGCCAAAATATGTGAAAGTCCTATTTATTACTCGACTCTATTGTAATCTAAATGTGATTAAGGAATGTTGAGATCTAAATAATCTTTTGGTTAGTGAACTAAGAGATGGTGCTTGCTTTCACACTGCAATCATTTACATTTCCTTTGTGGTAAATTGTGGTAGGATGCAAAAAAGTTGCATTATATAAGCTTAAAATAAAGAACAGTAGAATTAGTAGTAGATAAATTTGGTAAATGCTGCATTAATGAAAACTTCAAAGACTCGCTGTAGCTGCTGTATGGCAGTAGAGGTAGCCTGAAGATGATACAGATATAGAATTAGAAAGAACACTACTCTGCTTCCAGCTTCATTGCTTAAACATACCTAATGGTACATGTTGCCATCTTTTGTGTTTAGGCATAGGGCACAGGCAAACAGATAAATAAACCTAATGCTCACTCTCCAGTTTTCTTTGCTGTTATGTACACTACATACATGCATGGGCTAGAACACAGTACATTGCACCACTTCCTATGTAATGTGCAGGCAATACTTTACAATTCCCATATGGCTGTTCCTTACTTAGTATTAGTACTTTACCTTTTAACCCTTGATTTTCTTTTAGGCATTATTTCATTTCGCTCCTTTAAAATAGGGACAAACAGAGAATGAGGTGTGATCTGATGGATAAAATAAAAGCTGGAAATGGGAGAGCAGACTAATTTTTTGTGCTTGTAGAACATTCATATTCAACTTTAAACAAGGAAAATCAGAGAAAGAGTCCATTTCAGACTCAAGGGAATATGTTGTGAACGTAAGTAAAAGGAAGATTTCAAAACATTTATTCTACTATAGTGGGTCATATATGTTCGTCATACAAAGACAGAGCTACAGAATAATACCCTGGAAGTTATAAAAAGACACTATACATCTGAAATCAAACTCTTCTAATGTTAAAACTTATATAGTTTTAGCAATGTTAATTCAGCCCCCTTATGCATGTATCATATTGTTGTTTCCTTACTTGAGCCTATCTATTTTTGTACAGTATCTGCCTCTTTTAATGAATGATTAGTTATTCAATATTTGACTGGTTATTCAAAGTGTGATCTCTCTTTTTTTTTTGAGTATTCACCGCAGTATTACAGATTTCTTCTTCAATATTTTGGTATGCTTACTACAGCATCTGAGTGCTATAAAAAGTTAATAAATTTGTCTTCACGAAGTTCTGTGAAGATGGATGTTGGTGTTATCCCTGCTTTGTAGGTGAGAACCTGGGGCATAGAGAAATTATCGGTTTGACTGATAAAGATGTGACTATTCAGGAAGAAATAGGCAAGGATCATCTATTGAAGGACTGTATCACAAGGCATCTGTACTAAAGTATTCATTGCAGTAGTTCAGGAAATACAATATCTTTAATTATTTTGATTCATTACCTATGAAAACAAACACTTCATGTTTAGAACAGTTTCTAATTAAAAAACAAACAAAAAAACCAACAAAAAAAAGACTTTCATGTCTAGAAGAGGACTTCTAGAACTATGGAGCTTCTGCTATCAGAATTCAACACAGTAACTATTCTTTATGTGGGCCAACCCTGGCCCATGTAGGAAATGAATAAATTCATACCTACGTTTTAACTGCAGAGGAGCAAGACTCACTGGACTCCTGTTTTCAACCCTAGTTCTATAGCATGATGATGGGATTACTCTGCCTTTGTCTCTCATTCCTCTCTTTCTCCTTGTTTTTTCCTGGTCACTCGCAAAATCCCACTTCTCCCTTCAGCTGTCCCTTTGCAATTATCCGGTATCTTCAAAGTGATCCTTTTCCTCTCTATAAAAAGTAAGTGTTGCTCAAGCTTCTTCTACCTTCCCCTGCTTGTTGGCTACATTTCTCTATGTTCTATGTCCTGTCTATATATATTCTGTATATTCTATGTCCTCAGTTTTCTCAGCAGCAGCAGCAAAGACGATTGATTGCAAAGGTAGCTTTCCATATTGGAGATGGACTACCCAGACACAAGAATTCTGATTGCACATGAACCCAGAATTTTTTCACAGTCTTGTAACCATGTTAATTTTAGCCAAATTTCAATGTTCTTTATCTCTCACTCTTGAACGGACCAAGACCTTGCTCTGTACTAGAGCATCTGAGCAAATGAATTACAGTAATTTTTTTAACATGGACTGAACAGGAGTAGTTTCTTTCTTCCTACTACTAATTTTAGACACAACAGCTCTATTTTACAAGATTTTTATTTTTTAAAATATATACCTGCATGTATGCACACACAAATAATTAAATAAAATTAGCTTGAAGCAAAACACTGAAATGTCAAATTACAGGTAGAAATTTGGGTAGAGTTCAGGTAAGGTTGTTAAATTTTGGCAAAGCCAGAACATATTGAAAAAAAATAGTTCTCATAATGGAAGAAATTGAACAACTTATTGAATAATTTTGATTAAATATAAAGAATTTCTTCACTATGACGGTGGTGAGGCACTGGAACAGGCTGTACCACAGAAGTTGTGGATGTCCTTGGACATGATCAAGGCCTGGATGGATGGGGCCCTGGGTAACCTGGTCTAGTGGGAGGTGTCCCTGCCCATGGCAGGAGGGTTGGAACTAGATGATCTTTAAGGTCTCTTCCAACCCAAATCATTCTGATGATTCTATAGTTCTATGATTCTATAATTTTAATTCTGGGGCTACTATCTGGGACAATGAATCATGTGATTTGGGTCACTACATGGAATCACTGAGGAGTAAAATCCTCAGGCAGTTCCCAGTCTTCTTTTTTATGCTTGAGTAGAATTTCTCATTGCAGAAAATAAAACCAGACCTGTAGGTTAACAATTTCAATGTTATTATCAAGGCATTGCTTTTTTATAACATTAGAAGCTTTACTGTCTTGCATCACATGTTATCAAACTATTGATATCTCATCTTCCATGCCATCATTGTATGATAAAAGTGTTTTTTTCTTTTTTAACTATAAACATATTTTAATTAACATTCCCTACGCATTAATTTATTTTGCTATAGATTTTTTAAAAATATTTTAATTGTAGTTTTCTATCTTCGTTGCTATTTCTTCAATGACAATTACACATTTATTATTTATCTGTCAAGCTAAACACATTCCTGTCTATTGACTTGATAGACATCTTTTATTGTTGTTAAAATTTAAACCTTTCAGGGATGAAGAAATATTTAAGAAATTTAAACAATTAATGTGTTTACCAAGAAATGTTCATGTTACGTTTTTCTGAGACAAGTTAGCATGCTACTGGGCATCCAGAAATCATCTGCCTAAGAAAAAAAAGTTATACTCAATAAACTCAATAAAAAGTTTTCTTTATGAGTGGTTTTCCATTCAGTTGTTCCCAGCTATAAAAGAGTTTTCAAAGAAAGCTCCCCATTAGTTTTTAATTTAAAACAACTTTTGAAATTAATCCCTTTACCTCTCTTGATATCATTCTGACAACTTCCTAATCTTTTCAAACTGTTGTTTAAAAAGTGCACCACTAAATCAGCCTGTCATCAATTTTGTCTCTCACCAGAGTGACTCAAAGAGTTGCATCAGCTAGATCATTTAAAGAAACCACAACTTTTTAAAAGAACATCTGCTGCTGTAATTTATAATGTATAACATAATCTCACATCCAAATTTGACAGAGTTCGGTAATGTCTTCCAATAATAGGTTGTGAGAGATTCTGTCCTGGGATGCTGCAAACAAATTGGCAATAAATTATTAAGAGATACACCGACCAATCTAATAAGAAAAAGAAAAATCTCTGCTTTGAATACTGGCAAATATGATGCCATGCAGACTCTTTTTTAAACTGCCTGTTTCAATTTTAAGTATGTACTGGTTTCTCAGGACATAATTTCCTGAGATTAGTGAATATGAATGAAAGTGCTAAGTGCTGACAATTTGAATTCTCACTTCCTTTAACACTCAAGTGCTAAATATTGCCCAAACTTTTGCTAAAATGTTAAGTATCTATCTTTTTTTTTTTTTTTTCACTAGTAAATTACCATTGATTTGAAGATCTGACAGCTACAGCCATAGTATAGTAGGAAGAACAGTTAGTGTATAGGAGAGGTAAATTCCAAATCATGACGAGAAAAAAAAAATCCATTTTTCATGAAGAAGGAAACTGCTCTATTTCCGAGAGGGATCAAGAGAGCTAAGTCAATGTGGGTTAACTCTGGGAAGAAGCATCAGAAGAGTGGAAGTACTGTGGGTAGTGAGTAGTAGTCTGTACTGATGCAGTGTATTCTTACCTATTTTTGGAAAAGAAAAAAAGCATAGAAACTAAAGCATTTCCGGGGACAAATTCGCACCAAAAAGTCTGTCATTAACTCAGTTACTTTTGCGGCTAAAATTCACTATAGGGTTTCGTGTCTCCATGCTTGGTATACAGGTATTGTAAGAAGAGGAGGTTGCGGATGGGAAGCCTATGGGAGATGTGCAAATTTAAGTGGATTAGATAAATACTCAAGTTGTCTTTAGAGAACTGCTATTAGCACCATCTGGTAATGAAAATATTGGTTGCTATCATGTAATTACACTGGAATGTGGGTACCTTTTTGCAAGCTTCCTGTGAGCACTCTGGTTTGGAAAGTCGCTTTCGATGCACATGAACAATAATGAGAAGGAGGAAAGGGGCTGGTGGAAAGCATGTTCACATTTTTTAATGGAAAAGTTATCCACTCAGCAACAAAGGTGGTGAAGTTCCCAGTTTGAAAGTACTTTACAATCAGAGGCCTCATCAAGAGAGTCATTTTCAAAAAAGCACCACACTCCCTCATTGCAAATGAATAAAAAGCTGAGAAAACAAGCAGAGAATAAAGCTACTCTCATCCTGGGGTGGCTCTGTAGTGCGGCCTAAATCAATCCCCATCCTTTTTTATGCAGAGTGCACTTACATGCTGATGTGATGGCACAGTTTTATACAAGAGGTCCCAGGTTTGGTAACTTAAAAGTGGCTTATACAGTTCTTAAAATACTTTAAAGGAGAATGCATGTTGTCTGTAATAAATACAACTGTATACTGCAATTATGAAACAGCATTTCTTCCCATTAGAAACAGAATATTAATTCTATTTTTATGTTGTATTGATTTTAAAGAAATTGTATGCTCTTGAATCTCTGGATAATTACACATTTTTATCTTTACAGCATAAAATAATGTAAAAATAAATTTTGCCTTACTAACGTGGCCTGTGCAGCAGATTGTACAATCTTCATTTTCTAGGACGTTGTACCCTTAGTACATACTGTCAATAATCCAGTACTATAATTACATTCAATTATAATGATAAAAAAATATTTTGTGTGAAACTAGAAAGTTTTGGTTCCCTTCATTTGCCTCCTCTCACTTAAGGCTTTTAGGCCTTCCAGCACTTCACCAAAACACTTTTTTTAAATGACAGTTTAGCGTCTCTCATATTTAAATGTCTCCAAAATTATGCTTGAAGAAAAATACAAAATATTGCAAAGACTGTAACAAAATGGAAAAAGTGTCATCACAACTATGTGAGTAAATTTTAATTTGCATTTCTGCTACTCATTTCAAAAGAAAGTTATCTTTTCAAAACACAAAATAGGTGGAAAATGCCCTAACTAACCATGAAGCAGGTAGTACACTAGTAGATACCCTGAATAATGAGTTTGCATCTCCCTTTTCTTCATATAATACTGTCTGACAGGTAAGAATATAAGAATAAGAAGGAGTTCTGCTGCGTGGTATCCAAAACTGAGTTTATCATGTTACATCAATATTCTGAATTTTTTCTCCTAAACAGGATGTGGAAATTTGACTCATCAATTAAGAGACAGGAAAAAACTCTAATAAAATCTTTTAAAATATACTGAAATACCCATCTTTTAAAATACCCATCTTTTAAATGTGACAGTACAGTACCATAACATGACACTCCTACATCATGATTTTGATGATGTACAAATCAGATGATGACAAACATCAACTGCACTGCATGTGTTCCTCATGATGTTCATAAATTTTAGTTTAGGAATGCAGATATTCAAGAACTGGCAGAGATTGTGTAAACTAGCAGAGATTAATATACCATGAAACGGAAAAAACTTTGTTCATCTGCTCATGTATTTCTGCAACTAGAACTAAAAGATGCATGTATTTTTTGAGATAGTCTGCTTTCTATTTGGAGCTTACAGAAGAATTACCCATACAAGAAAACATTAATATTCTAAGAGCAAATTCTAGTGCATCAGATTTGTGGCTACTAGTTACTAGATTAGGGACTTAGTATCATTATTATATTCATTATTACCAAGAAAAACAAACAAACAAGCACACAACAAACACAAAAAGCCTCGTTACCATAAAAACTGAGATTTATTTACCATTTATCTACCTGCTATAGGCGAAGACCAAATCACCAAACCCAAATGCAATTTTTGAAATTCTTTCTTTTTAAGACATAAATCATTACAAGGACTGTAAAATTTCAATCATAATTTGCACCTCTATGACTCTAATTTTCAACTCCATTTAAACACTATAGTTTAAGAAAGACGGAGGAACATGCAGTGAAGATCTGTTGCTTAAATGCCATAATCTGTCAATCCTAGCTTCCCTGCCATGGCCCATTTAGAAGACCATGTTGCCTTTCTATAATTCTTGGATATCCATTCTCTAGACCTCATTTGCTTGGGTGGTTCAAGCTTCTCAGTTGCTCAGACTGTGTGCTAGCAATTTTTCAAATTTGCTGACGCACTCAGCCCCCATTTAGGTTTTTAAACAGATGACTATTTCTGCTTACCTATAAAAGCTTTCTATTCCAGAAGAGATTCTTCTTTCAGTCACACTACTTAAAATTCAGCTATCTCAACTGACTCTAATTTAAGACAATGTAAATAGGAGACTATGATTATTTACATAATTTTGAATCTGTGGAACAGTTATAGTGGTAAATATAACGTCTTATTTGCATTAATAAATCAATATTTTATACTTTTTTTCCCAAAATGATAATTCTGTAAAAATCCAATCTATGTATGGGCATAAAAGTATGTTTATTTCAAATTTTCTCATGGCTAAAATATTGCTAAAATCGCATAACCCATTTCTATTCTAATAAACCTTCTTCAGAAAACTGATATATTAAAAATTATAAATATTTCTGAGATAATACTATGTTAGTTTCTGACCCCGGGTGGTATTGGAGGACATACAAATGAATTGATGGTAAGTGACTGGAATTTCACATTTCTCTGAAATATCATATATGGGTTATCGATGAGTGTCTCCAGTGAGACACTGGAACAGGTTGCTCAGAAAAGGCGTGGTTGCCCCATCCCAGAAAGCATTCAAGGCCAGGCTGGATGGAGCTTTGAGCAACCTGGCCTAGTGGGAGGTGTTTCCACCCATGTCAGCTGTCTTGGAACTTGATGATCTTTAAGGTCCCTTCCAACTCAAACCATTCTATGATTCTAGAAATCTAGGTAATATTTATGGATCAGTGATTCAGTGTTATATTGCAATTCTTGAACAATTGGATTTTGGTAGAAAAATTCTGAGTTGAAACGGTCAAGATTTACAAGACATCATTCATTTATAAAAGCAGGGGATGTATGTCCATCTCTGGAATATACCTGTTCACAGTCAATCCCTCATATGACCTCATGTTATACTCTCTTTATGATACACCTGTTTGGACTTTCTAAAGTCTTGACATAGGTACCTATGAAAGACTGAGATTTACTGTTCTTATTCTTGACTGACTCTCAAATCATCCCTTTCTGTTTTGTTTCCTGTGGAGGCAAAAGGTTTCTGATTCATCATATTATAATGGCTAGCGTATTTAACCAGGAACTAGAGAACATATGTTCTAGGCTCTCCCAAACCTGTATTTTAACCTGCATCTAGTGACAAAGAAGTCTCAGATGGGGCATAATTTTTTCCTTGCCTCTTTGGGTTAGGCCACTCAGCAGCAGAAGTTTCAGAGAGAAAGCAAACAAAGGGACACATTAATTCACAGAGCTGTGATGGAGATTTTCTACTAGAATAGTCTGGGTCTGGGTTACTCAGTTCTCACTTCAAAAGGCTGAATGTTCTCTCAGGCACAGACATGGTTCTATTCTCCCATTATTGTATTGATCCATATGAAAGTTGTCCTAGTATCCTACTAAGTAAGAATTTTGGGGGAGGATTGTTAAATATTGCTTTGGGATAATCCCTATATTTATTTTGTTACCTATATAAAAAAAGTGTCTCTCTACAAGCATGAAGTTGAATTTCACCACTATGTAAGAAAGCACAATGGTTTTACTCTGCCCATCAGTTTGTATTGATTTCTATGAGTTTATATGAGTTTGAGGATGTTTTCAGGGAAAAGCATGTTTCTTTTAAATTTTAACATGAAGTCTTAGATTCTTGTCTGTCATCTCCAAAGAATAGTTCTCTTTTAAGAGGGCCTTAATAAATGAGTGGGGCAACATTTACAGAGCACCATTTGTGCATTCAGCAGCAGTGCTCACACTGTCTGTTAAATGGAATTGGCCTTCACTTCTGTTTCTGAATGTGATGAATGGCATCATTCAATAATATATGTTTGTCAAGTTGCAATCTTGTGCAGTGTTAAGCACAGTGTTAAGCAAGGTTCAGTCTGCATATAAAATATATTCTGTAATTAAAAAAAAAAAAGTAAGACAGAAAATGACAGAAAATCTTCGATGCAGCTATATATGCTATCAAAATTACCGAGAGGACATTAATTATTGGGAATATTGTTTCACACTGGGTTTACTGCACACAAACTGGTGAGAAGAAACTTACCTTGGGATTTAAATTGGGAAAAAAGGAGAGCTTTACTCATGCAAAGTCCTTCATTACTTATGAAAATGGGCATATTAACATGTGAGCGGGAAGGCAAATATTATGTATTTACATGTGCTAAATAATAAAAATTCAGGACACATACGCTCAAGCGCCTGCTTCAGGATGAGGAACCTGTTCTCTTCGCAGTTTCAGAAGGGATCTAGGATTGTAATTCCTAACCTAGCAGGAATTTCTGTAGGGTTGTTTCTTTCCTGAAAAGAAAACTGACAAGCCATATGATTTTCAGCAATTCCATGATGATTCTAATTTCTTCAAAAATATTTAAATAAGACTGTGGTTTTCCTTAATGAGTAATGTGATCCATCAGTATTAATCATACTGTTTAAGGCACACCCATGGTAAACCACAGAAAATAAAAAAGACAATTAATGGCATATTGAGTGGATCAAACTTTATTTGTACTGAACCTACTCTCTTGGGAGCATTTTCTATTAACGTTACTTTCTGCAAGTGATAGAAGTTTTAACCTTGGTGTAACAGATAAGCCGTTGATCTGTCAGCAGACTTTTTCCTACCTCCCACAGTATTGTGCTTCAAAAGTTTGTTTGGAAATGAAACCAAATTCTATGTTTCCTCTACAGATGGTTGACCTCTTTCAGTTAGTGACTGCATTACTCATTTAAACAATTATACAGGTCAGAATGGTGTAATCTAAATTATTTAGTCTCTGGGTGTTTTTCAGACACCACTGACAGTCCGAGAGGATCCAGCTGCTAGTTGTACCTGGATTTGAACTCCGCAAGATAACAGAGCTTTAGTTGAGAGTTTCAGTTGCCACACATCACTTCATCTGCAAAAACACACACCACAAACAAACTACTCCTAGCAGACCCACAACCTTGCAGGTATCAAAATGTACAAATAGCATGGCTAATTATTCAAAACGTTCAAATGTTCAAAATAGTTTTTACTGTATTTGAATAAAAATACCTGAATGTTCCTTCATCTTGGAAATCTTAAAAATACCTTTTTTTGTTTGTCCCCCACAGGGAGCAATTCAAGTCTACCAAACAGACTAGCAAAATATTATGATAACCTTTTCTATCCTAATTTGTACTGGAGGCTGTGTGTGTGCTAGGATCAACATTAATTACTGTATAACATTTCAGCTGTGTAGTTCATAGAAATGTCAGGGAGTTAGCTAAAGGGGATGTGGGGTCCTGATAGCAGCAGGGGGTAAGTGGCCTCAGCCATTGTGCAGCATGTGGATGATGGGAATTTACAAAAATAGAATCCATAACTGAGGTGTTAAAGCTAACTAACCCCAATAAAAGTTCTGTTTCTCCAGGAAAACCATCACATAGATAAATGGTTCACCAGCAATTACTTGCATTTTCTAATAAAATTGAAGTTAATAAAGCCTGGAATCCAACAGTTAGCAAAACAGACTGTAATAATGATTCTACATAATAAGGGATCTACTTTGTTAAAGTTAATATATCAGTTTGAATTAATGTGTTTTAAATTCAGATTCCTTTTGCAGCTTGAATCCAAACTAATTACAGGTTTTAAATTGTCACTAGTAGGAGCTCAGCCAAGGCATATTTCCTCTCTTCTTTAGTTGCACCCTGAGAATTCATGAATCAATTTTTTTCTGGGTCATGACTTTGCCCCGCCAGGAGCAGAGAAAACCCTTCAGTGTGAAGAAAATTTAATGGCAGAGATCCCAGTACAGGCAGAATTTGCACGCAAATGGCTAGGAAGTAAATGGCAGGGGAACTTTCCAATGCATGAGAAAGAAACCTTAAAATCATTTGTAGTAATCCAAACAGCAGTGAATTAAGCAAATAGTTTTATGCACAGCAGTATCCATGTCTGTCTTGGCAATTTAGGATTGTTGTGTGATTTAGGAGAGGGCTGCTTTTGCAAGCCTTTTTTTTAAACAGTAGAGGTCACCTTAGTACAAGTCTCTTCTAAAAAAACATCCCACAACAACAATAAAAACCCTTTTCTACCAAGACAAATTATGCACTTCAAAAGTACTCACAACTTCCTTCCAATGTTTTATATAAATTTTTTTTAAAACCTAAAATATATTGTCGGTTTAGTTTCATTATATTTAGCTATAGGGATTATTCCGTATGAAAAGAGGATTTTTTTTTCAAAATACATTTACAGTTTTAATCAGTGATCTACACATATAATTTTTTGAAATATCTGAAAATTGGTTTGTGTTTTAAGCTTTACAATTATATAAAGATCTGTCAGGCCTATATATTTTTTTGTCTTTTATATTTGCCATGGGGAAAAATGTGACAAAGTAATTTGTTTCTTGGGAGGAGATTCTCAGACATAAATTGCACCTATCAAAATTCACTCATCTTCATTTAAAAAAAGCATTCAGATGCCTGACAAATCAACAAAAGATTTGGTAAATTAGCATAAAATATATCCAGCTTAATACAAATTGACAAAGCTCCTGCTACAGTACTTGTTTTCATGACATGGCTACCTTTTATCAGCATTGTACCTAACATCACCTTGGAAACTGCTTTGTGGAAAAGCTCTACCAGACATTGAGAATGAAAGTAGAAAATTATTTTATAAATACTTAGAAGATTCTATACATAGTGAAGGAATTTTTGTAATAATTTAAGACCCATCAGAAATGCTTTGCAAAAAAAATCTGGCTGTTCAAAGTGTACATTTCAGAAAGAAATATTAAAAATGGCACACAATAACTTGCCTTACATGCAAATACATTCTTAACTATTGAAATAGTGTTTTGTTTACAATATCAGTATTACTGGATTCCAGCTTTAAATTGTGTAAAGTAGCTGTTTTGGCAATCTTTTCCTCCAGACGAAGTTGTTTAAAGAATACACATTAAAAATCTTAGTTAATATCTCAAGATTATTATCTTCATACATTATGACTTCAGAAATGAAATGCCTGGGACATTCTTAAATGTTATTTTACTTCTAAATCACTCTATTAGATTTCCTGCTTGAGTGATCTGTGAAGAAAACATTACATATTTTTTTTTCTGATTACCAAACCGCATTAGACACAAAAGTCTACTTGAAACTAGTTTACAGTTTAAAAACAGGTCTAATAACAGGTGAATGCTGAAAAATATGCAAACAAAATGGCAGACATGAATGACTTCATTTAAGGCATAATTGCTTCTCATCAACCCAAGAAATCATGCAGAAACAGTCCCTGTTTCAGCCAGCCAGGAAGAGACTGGAGAAATCACTCAGGCATGGATTGTAAATGGAAGGTCCACTCCTGGGTCTCAGCCAGGGAACCGCTCCACACACAGATCCAAGCCTAGGGACAATAGTCCTTAGAAGCACAGTTCATCATAACAGATAATTATACAGCAAGTAAAACAATAAGGTATTTTGGCCTTTCAATAGATAGACTAATTGTGGACTATGGAGTTCTGCCTGGGAGGCATAAAACACACCCCTCCGTGAGTCATTTTATTGTGGTGAGGAGTGGCATGAATTTTGTGGAAAGGGATTTTAGGAACTGGTGAGTTCCATATGTTGTTTTTTTGCTGTACGTCTCGGGCACGTAGCCAGAGTTTCCACGCACACAGCTAGAAGCTTTTAAAAAAAATTTCTTCCCACTTGCCTGTTTAAATGTTTTAAGGAACATTTGTATTTTTTTTCCCCTAGCAAAGTCAGTAACGGCAATTATTTTCCTCTTTTAAACATAATAACATTTCAACTTGGATAAGGTGGAAAGAACTATATTGGTCTTTTCAAAGGGAAAATATGTTAAGATTATATATATTTTATATACGGTTTTCATATCAATGAATTCATAACACTGGGCTAAAATATTCCCTGAAACTATTGTATACCATTTGTTTTCTGGGTTGTTTGCAGAGACAAAAAAATGAAGGAAGGAAATACATGTAGTTCAAGACAGAGCAGCTTTTGAATAATTTTAAACGTGTCATTCTGGTTTATGCTCAGCCAGTTCTTTTTCTTCTGCTTAAAAAGATGACAAGCAAGCAAACTCTTTTCTAGCAAATGCAAGTGTTAGTTCCTGGATGCCATGCAAAGAGTGCAAATGCATAAGAAGGCTGACCTCCTGCACTAGAAAACAAGTACTCTATCTCTGCAATTTGTGCAGCCCCACTGCCAGCCAATTAACTCGAAGTTGAGTTTTGACTCAAACTCATGACCCTTCAATCCCCACAGTCATGTGTTACATCTGGTATCATTGAATTAGTCCTTCCATTTTGGCTTCTTTTTTTTTTTTTTTAACCGTCCACTTTCTTTCTGCCAATTTTTTTTTCCTAACCACTAATGATGATTCAAGAATCTTTGTACACTATCTGCATATTTGTTTGTTTTTGAGTAGAGCTCCCTTGGAAAAAATCTGGCATACATTTTTCTTTTCTAAGAATACCATTCAATTCTGCATTTCATGATACCCTTTTTTCCTGTTCTGTACTATAATGGTGACCATTACATCATGTACCCTGAGGGCTGTGCTTAAAAAGAGAAAGGATGGTGAAATTAGCAAAAATAAAAGGAACTCCCTGACTTGAATTCACAAACTGTGCTTGTTTTTGTTAAACAGAACAAAATCTGCAGTGACGGTAGCAAGTTCAATAACGTGTAATGCATACGTTTTTCTCTCAGCCACAAAGCACCTTCCTTTAGAAATGCTTTTAAAATATTCAATGTAAACTACTGAAGATACTCATATTATGTAGTACTCCCCAAGATGTGAGTAGATTTCTTGATTTATATTTAGCGTTTTTCAATGGAATACAATTTATTATCCAAAACCTGTTTTCTTCACAATTATTTGTAAAATTCTGTTTTAAAATTCTAGCGACATGAAAAGACACCATTGATTTATTTCACTTTTTCAGAATTCAGACCTGAAGAATTTGGCAGAGTTGAAAATACACTCTGTTAAACATTTTTATTCAGTATTGCTTATCGCAGAATCCTACTTATGCTATCGAAGTACAGCGAATGGTAGCTGCGGTCTGTAAAGATAGATAATTCCAATGGTGAACATGTAATCAGTCTTTCAGGGCTTAAAACACTCTTTTTTTTCTCATCATGTCTACACTGGATTTTCTCACTCGGCTATTGTATGTGCACTGCTTCATCCTTATGTCAGTATACCTCCATGTAAGTCTTCTCCTTGCCTTTCGAAACTAGTTGAATATTTCATTCCTCATGTATACATGTGTGTTTGTGTATGTATATCCAAAATAGATTGAAAAATGAATATTGTGATGGCAACAGAACAGTTGATGTTAGCATGGTAGAAGTGGTCATATTTCAAATGCTTTTGTGCATTTAAAAAATATTTTTCTGACTAACGTATGCAAGTGTGATAATGTCATTGTATCATACACAGCAAGTATTTAACCATCAGTGAAAAATAAATGATACATTATTATTGAATGATGTGATATTTAAATATAAAAGCAGTTGAGTGCCCTATCAGTTTCCTCTTAATATTTTGCTGGTACGAATGTTTTTCTGACTTCTAAATCACACATTTGCTAAAATGAGCTCTGCTAGATATCAGTTTGAACACAGGCACAATGTGTCTCAGTCAGATTCATAAAACAGATAGCTGAACTAGAGTTTGACTTTTGACATCAACAATCTGACTTCAATATTTCTCCACAAAAAGAGACTTCTGACTCTCATCGCTGTTTCAGTGTGATGGATAGCTTTTCAGCTGCTGACAGCAGTGAATGTAATAAATGTAATCATCCACACTGGGGGCTGAATATTTCTATTTTTTGAGGTTTCCGTCTTGTGCATTACGAATGACAAAGTAACACCTGCAGTATTACAGTCACTCTTTTCCTACACAACTGAAATACAAAAATATTATTATAAGTTGTCTATGTATTAGTACTTCAGTGCTAAATAAGCTTTTAATTACCTACATTTATTTTTTTCTCTAAGAAACACTTGCAGAAACAGAGCTTAATTTGAGCTCTGTTTGACTTCTCTGATCATCTGGGTTTTCATTGTCATTGCTTCATAATAATTTAATGTCATATATAATGACATAAAACCAGAGAAAACCAAAGAAGCTGCCAATCTGAACTGATCTAAGTGTTCACGAGTACAAGAGTAGAAAGCCTGATTTGTTTGTGCCAACAACATTCAGCATGGTCTGTAACTGGGCTAGTGTTCCCTTGCTATTTCATTTTCAAATAGTCTTTCAGTGTACAGTGTAGCTGCTTAATCAGAGTGTTTTATCTACAACAATTAACAAAATGAGTGAATGTATATATTGGCAATACATTAAAAAGTATTAAAATTATGTTTACCCTTTAGTTAGCTAAACATTTTACCATCCTGTTTTTTCATTCTCTTCATCTATAAGAAACTATTATTATGTTTGCAACTAAAAGTGCATAGCTGGACCACATGTCTAATTCAAAATTAGTTCTAAAATTTCATTAAATAGCTTTATAGAGAAATATCTTTTGTTAATGAAAAACTTATTTGGAAGCATATAAAGCCGCAGTTTGCATTTTTCCCCAGTCTCTGAAAGCAATGACTTATCTTACTTTACATCTAATTAAAAGTTTAGGGAGAAGCAATGGATTTTTGTGCAAATTAGAATTAATTAGAGTTATTAAGAAGCCATGAAAAGAAGGATTTGAGAAATAGTGAGAAATATTATTTAAACCCTAATGGAATTCAGCGAAACCCACAGGTCTATTACAGGCCCCTGATTTGCCAGGATCACTGCAGGGAATCTAACATTAATAAGCACACTGGTAATTAAATCATTTGTTACTTTGTCTGTAATGTTGTAATGTTTCACTGATACTCTGTCAGAGCTCTTTGTGCAGATCAGAGCTAATCAAAGGTAATCAATTTTCAGCATTTGAGAAATCTGTAAATGATTATACATTCATCAGATCATTTAGTGGAGTGCAAGGAAAGTGCAATGCAATTAATCTTCCTGCATGAGGAGGAATTACCACCACAGAATTCAACAGTTATAATTAATTTCATTGTCTTGCTGTGAATTTTGATTGCTTTTCTTTGGACTGTATAGTACAAATGATGATTCATTGCAAAGTATTTGCAAAGCAAACACACCAGTGTGCTATGCAAATTAAAGTAGCTGTATAACAGATAGGTTTCAAACTTCCTATTTACTCAGGGTTGTTGAGTACTAATTTGCCAAATAATTGCTTGTTAACTTTATACGCTCTTCCTCTGAATATTGAGATTGGTAACCAATATAAATAGAAAGCACATGCCGTTTGATATCTCGTGGTAAGTATCCAAAATACTAGTTAGTACTTAAACTTGCACTCAACTAGAAAAAAAACTTAATTTATGACATATTTTTTGAAAACCATGCATTCTACCTTCTTTAATATTTTAATTATTTCATTTTTTTTCATTGTGACCTGTAATGAAAGACAAAAAGAATTTTAGAGACTTTACCATAAACAAACATGTGAGTTTAAACTAAGCAAAACCTTATTTCCCATTATTCCTTTAATATTCATTTTCCTTCATCCCCATCACTAAATATTAAGTAGCTTTTGCAGGGTATTACTTGGCATTATTGACACATTTGGAAAATTAGTCTATGCCCCAAATACCAAACTGTCAAGCCCCAAATGTTGTTCAAGGTTCCCACACCAAACCAGAGCCTACCTGAAGTGATTGGAGTACTGAGTAGACACATATGCCAATGTAGATTCATTTACAAGGCTGAAATCTAATTTTAGACTTTGGTACAAAACTAGGTGCTACTAGAATAAGCATGATTCGCTCATTGTTAGTGAAATACTAACAGCGGAGAGATGTTCAGATTTGAGAAATGCCAAAATTTCATTGTAGAACTTCCAATTACTTTCAAAAGGTGTTGAATTGGGCTCTGCAGAGAGGAATATGGGAGCAAACATTTAAGTAGAAGCGGTAAGAATAGTTGCAGGCTATATATTTGTCAGTTGGTTATTAAGTCATTTCAATTTTATTTTAAAAGGTATAATACATAACAAATATTGGGTATTATCAGTGGATGTCTAATCAATCATTACTGGCAGCACTATATGTTAGATACTGCTTACGTTATTTTAATCAGCTTGAAGTTTTCATTTAAAAGGTAAACCACTAAAATCCTGCATTATTTTGCTCCATACAAATGAGGTGTGGTAATAGTAATCACATATGATTATGTATGTATGTATATGCATGCATATCCGCTTGTGTAGTATATATGTACATGTCTATTCAGTAACACAAATAATACATGATTTTTTTTTTTTAAAGGAGAGAAATTTCAAAGACAACATGAGGATGGAAAGGCAGTCTCCTTTCAATATTAAATAGTAGAACTTAAACAGTATACAGCTAATTAGTGTAAGATACTAACAGAGGACAGAACAAGAGATGTTCAGATCTGAGAAGTGCCAAAACGTGGAGCTGGAAATACTGATTGTGTAAGTGCTTCTGAGAGCCCTGGAAAATTCTTAGAATGAAAGTGCACAGAAGTTTAAGGTGTTTGAACTCGTCTCTTCTCCATTTCAAGACACTTGGCCACGACTAAGTCAATAGGCTGAGCCTGACTCAATGTTTACAGTCCATAGCTGAAATTGCAGACATATAAATCTAGATATAACGTAAATACCATTTTCTGTACAGAAAAAGATTCTGACTGCTTATAATCTGTTCTGCTATCTCTCCACAGCTTGTAAAAGGCTTTTTGCAGATGGCATCTTTTCTTGTAGCACTGAAAAGTAAAACAAAGACATATCTAAAAATTTAGAGTACAACAACCATGCATTGGATGAACCTGAGGAGTGCATGCTGTTACTGGTTTAAGAAATGTTTATTTTTATACGTAATCAGTAGTTGTGCTGCCTGAAAACCAGTAAATTGAACAACTCAAAATAGCTGGAAAATTGTTCTTAGTGAATATTGGGTTTACAGTGGATCTATAGCTTTTGGTGAAAGCTCACAAGACTGTAAAATTGTATTGTAAATCTTAGAAAAATAGTTCTTTTCATAAAATGGGATGGAGTTGCAGTGAAATTAATTTCTGATATTCGAACTATCTGACCATCCTCACAAGAGCATTCAGCATAGACTTGTTCATGTCAACTCAGGAAGAAACTACTGAGAAGGCAATATTTATGTGCTTCTCAATGACAATTTTCACTTGCATCTGAACAGGGCATGAGAAGATAAGATAAGATGAAAGGCAAGTTTTTCAACCTGTGGGGTCTGTTTACTCTTAAGAGTCACAAAATTTTACTAGGAATGAATCAACGACAATCAGCACAACATCCAATCTGGACTGGAGCTCCATGGACCATGGATTTCTTTGTTTATGTTCCAGGATTTTCCTTTAAGGAAATCACAGAAAGAAATGAAAGAGGTAAAAGAGAAAGATGTGACATGGGGAAAAAGTAATATGAAATTGTCTCCCAAAACCACAAAAGCATATTTCTACACCCCTGTAGGGAGGCACAGATGCTCTTACCCTCATCTTCTCATAAAAGAGAAACTGCTTCTCCATTAATCTGCATTTTTTCTGGCTGTATGAAGGACTTCAAATAGTTAAGATCCACAACAGGGAAGAGTTTCAAAATGGTCAATTTAGTATTGCTTGAAGGACATTCCCAAAATGCACACTGACCTCTCACTGACTCTATTCAGTTCACTTTTCTTTGTCATCATAACCTCTGTAATATGAAGGAAACCTGCAGTCATATTCTCATTCTATGCTCCAAGCAGTTTAACTTGCCTGAATTGCACTCTGTTCACTTTTTGTAAGTAAAGTATCTCATATTTAAGTTCATTTTTTATTATTTTGCTTTTTCTTTTACTTCTTTCAATGATCTTTTATTGTCTAAAGTCTAGATTTCTGCCAAGTTTGTGAACTGTGCTTGTCAGAGTATTGCCCACAACTCTGCGTTCCTTTGTTGAAGCTGTAGAAATAAAATGAATAGTATAAAAGCTTGATGGCATCTGTGGATAGGAAACTCATTAAAAGCCTCAGCCTTCTGTTTTATTTCTAACCACATTGCCCTGTGGGATTTCAAGGTCTTGCAGGATGAAACCAGCAGGACTCATTACTTCTAAAACAATGTTTAGAGTTCTATTGGTGGTGGAATGTTCTGCCAGTCAGGTAAAAAACCTAGGCCTTTATCCTTCCTGGGACAATACCAGGCAGCTCAGAAACTGCTTGGAAAAGTCATGTCTTTGAATGCAACTGCAGGTGTTGCTCCTCAAAGACTGTTGGTACCCTCCTATGCACCCTTCAAAGGAATAATAGAAAATTCACTTTGGGATTCAAATGAAGTCTAAGAAAAATTGAAATAATAGGAACAAACTTTTGAGACTTCCTACATTTTTCCCACGAACCTATGGACCATGACTAATACCCTGAGGGCAAAAAAACATCCTTTTTCCCCTCTTACACAGGCATAGAATTCACAGTGTCAGATAAATAAGCTTCATGACCTCACCTTGTTTAAGGCTACTATTCAATTACTAGCAAAGACTAGTCACCACAGTGAGAAAAGAGTGTGACATTCTGATTGCTCACATTAATTAGTATTACTTCAAAATTTATTTCATAAAAGAATAGTAAAAGAATTATATGAACTTTCTTCACAGGATATAAATTAAAAACATTTAGCAAAAACTAATTATTATTAGTTTGAGTAAAACCATTGCTCACTTTTTCTCTGCAATTAGATACAATTATGAGAAAATCCTCAAATATATGATAGAAACAGTAAGGACCTTGCAAGAGTGGAAGTGATTTAGCCTCATAAAGTAGTATCATAGATTTGTCAAGTAGAATTGCTTTAACAGATTTGCCAAATCAATAATGTTTGAAAATTTCAACAATTTTTTAAAAATGTTGAAAGTAGTAATAATTAGTAAATGTTGTACACTGGTATATATGTATACTTATACATTAAAAAGTATAAATCTTGACTGCATGTTGAAATACTACTTAAAAGACTGCTGTTATGTAAAACAATCTGAATTATCAAAAATGTAAATGGCACATGCAAATCTTAACTTATAGATGAGATTTTATGAACTTTCAAACCTAAGCAAACATGTTTTAATGAAAAATTGATTGAGCCACAAGTTTTCTTTCTAGATGATATGTCACATAGAGATCACATTCCTGTAATTGATAAAACAGCAGACAGGATGACATTTGTAAGTGCAGAAGACAGCTGAGCAGCAAAATATCCTTTTTAAGTCTAAGAATTAGATTCCTTTCAACAATAACTGTAATGCCAAAGCATTACATTGCCAACACAGAAACTTTAGAGATTTTCTCTTTTTGAACAAGGTTACTGGCAGTAGACTTCACACCACTGAATGGACAACTTGCAGCATTTAAACATGGTAGATCTAAGGAATTAGAAAGAAATATACTCTTTTCTTTTTTTTTTCATTAGCTTCCAAGAGGACTATGCCAAAAAAAAAAAAAAAACCAAACCACTGGCAAAGCATTTTTTCTGTTTTGTTTTTCTTTTTGTGAGTGTGTCACCTCCATATCTCACTAGGGGAGATATTTTGAATTTCTAAGGCATTCTGTTTCTATAAAAAACTTCAGCAATAATTCAGTCCGTAAACTGCAAGATTGTTTCCTTACAATTTAGAATTGTACACCCTTAATACAAATGGGTCTAAAAGTGGCACATATTCTGTGAGATTTATTTACTTAGAATATTAAGTTCTTTCTTTTACCTACATTTACATTAGAAATAGGAAACCATAGCATTATTTCTGGTGGTAAATGAGGGGACTGAAGACTATTGGATGAAAACAAACGATGCCCTTCAAAAGAAGATACAGTTGGGAGCTTTGTGTAATTGTTTCTGCATTACTGCTCCCACAGGACCAGCTGAAGAGATTACCATCCCCAGCCAACCCCCAACTGTTTATTGCCATCCTCTTGCCAGAGAATGCTGCCTTGCCAGATCCACTGGTTAAATTACTTGTGTGATCCCTCCCTAATTTATTTCAAAGTGAGTTGGGTTAGCAAAGCAGGCAAGCAAAAAAGATCTATTATTTCAATGGTTTATGCTGGCTCATTTTAATTTTAATAGCCTAGAAAGCAATCTCAGCAGCAGCTCAGCCAGGAAAACTAAGTGGATGGCAGCAACTGAAAGCAGTCTAGGGTTGGTAAACTTCAGCTTACAGAACTATGACTGAAAGAGGACAGATGCCCACACTATACCGATTTAAACCAAGGTCAATTAAAACATTTGGGCACCTATGTAACCTAAAGCATGTGGATCATCCTACTTTTTTAATGGGGCTACTAATAAAGCTATTAGTTAAGACTATTCTTACATCGTTGTAGAAAACATGAGGTTTATTTCATATAACTTTACGTATAAAAATTAAGCATTGTCTGCATACATCTTCTAAGCTTGCCCTGCAATCCATGGAAGAGGTACCATCACCAACAGAGTAATTACCCTATCTATCTATGAAAGGACATGTGAGTTGCATTCTGAAGATGTTCATTGCAGAGGAAAGCCATCGCTTAGCTTGGAATATGCATCCATGTCCTAGGCTGCTGAAGTTAAGTGAACTGAATCCTATCCTTCCCCTAATTTTTACCTCACAAAGGGGGCTTGACAACGACAACAATGTTATTTCTGGAAAAAAACATTCTTAAATGGGACAACGGTCTTTACCAATGTCATTATAGCTTTACCACCCATTTTGGAAAAAGCATATGGATGGAATGCACTCTCATCTCCATCTCTTTAGATGTTCAAAACTCACCTGGACACATTCCTGTGCAACCTGTTCTAGGTGGACCTGCTTTGACAGGGCAGTTGGACTAGATGAACTTCAGAGGTCCCTTCCAACCCCATGTTGTTCTGTGATTTTGTATAAAGTATATAATTTGCATTTAGAAGTAGAAATCAGTATTTTGTAAATATATTTTAATATATATATAGTATCACTTCTTACTTTAATTTCCTTTAACTCTGTAGCTTCCTTGGCTTCAAATAAACTTTTAGATTGTTACTAGATTTTCTAATAGATGTGCACAGTCATGCAAAAAAGACACACACATTTCTTTGGATTAGCTGCAGAGATAAAGGTAATTAGATGTGTAGAATTTTTTATATGTAGTGTCCTATGAAAATAGACATTTTGAGAAACATAAAAATGGAATGAACTGCCTAAGTTACAGTAAAGCATTTTTTATGGTATGAGTTTGAGATCTACCTTCCATGTTTATTTAAAAATCTGTTGCCTGAAAAGGTTCAAACTTTCTACAGCTTTTAGTCGCCTTTCTTCAGAGTCAGTATACAAAGGTTGAAAGGTTCTCTATCACCTTAGAAACTCCTTTCACAATTGTAAATCAACCTAAATTTATATAGTGCAATTCCCCTATCATATCTAGTGTTGGAGGAAGAATGACATTTCATTGCTCCATCATAAACATTACCCAACTAGAGAATTAGCAACTTAATTTGGGCCCAAATTCAGTTTAATAATCACAGGGAGAGACTAAGGGATGATTAGAATAAAGACACAAAGCTGAAATGCTTTAGACTCTAATTACCAAACTGTATATAATGTGTATAATCAGGACAATAGGATGATTCTGAATTATGTGAATGTGTTTTCCACAGAAGTTGGAAGTAGATAAAGGTACATGTCAAAACCAAACAACAATTAAAAAAACCCTACTGAGGATGTTGTAGTTCTGATATTTACAATTTAGAATAATATATCCTATTTGACAGGCTTAGGCATGCCTTCTTCATACTGAATTTTAACATTAATAACTTTTGTCTTCATTCATTAAATATTATAGTTTTAATTTAATGGATATATCCATAAGTGATTTAGGACATAATTTTAAAAACTTTCTTGGTTTTTTAGAAACCTGGAATCCAGAAACTGGCAGATGGGGGAAAACCATTGGTGGGGAACACATAATAAAAATTCACAAAGTACGCAACATATTTGAGAACACGAAACATAGATGAAGTTCATTTACTGAAAATATATGTCTCTCTGGTCCAGCCTTACTATAAATGGATGCTAGTTAGTGCTCCAGGCGGCAAGTTTTCTGCAGTCAGCTGCAGATGTGATAGGACTTGCTTTTACATAACGATTTTGTCTTATCTGTGGGCATCCCTCACTTGTACAACTTGAGAGGCATTAAGAGTGTGTGCAGATGAATGAGTTTATGTTTCTCATACTCTGCAAGGATTGCCTGCAACACACTTTTGCGCTGCCTTGTACCACTCAGAGAGAATATGAATATGGAATAGATGACAAAAACAAGGTTCGTAACACCTTATCCTGCTGATAAGGTGTTTTTCATCTTTCCATAGCTAAGGTTTTCTGCTATCCCACTCTTAAGACCTTTTGTTCTTATTCTGTTGTAGTTTGTTAATTGCAAAGTGAGATATAAACTTATTTTCTTGCTTGTAATGAGGAAAACATTTCACCAAGGTGATCAACAGGACTTGTGTTTTTATGCCTCTGCAGTCCTGCAATACAATCTTTGTCAACTAACAAATCCAATGTTAACTATATGTACATACGGGTATATAGAGAATTTTTTTCTATCCTACATTTCTTTTTCTATCCTACATTTTTCCTTCTTTCATAATCTTCATTTTTTCATTGTATCACAAGTAACATTTTATCTATCCAACCTTCACTTCTACAACTGTACAATTATAAAAAAATTGACCCTGCACTGAGCTATCCCTGCCCAGCTAGTCAAATTAAAATCACAGTTCTGTTAAAGATTACAGAGAACAAAAAGACAGTGTGTTGGAGAGTATTAAATCATGCTGCTTTTAGAAAATTTATATACACATCAAACAATTCAGGTCATAAGTGTTCATGACTATCTTGTTGACAGTAAGCTACCACACAGTAATTTATGGGAATATGTTCCATCACTTCCAACTAGTGAGAAAAAATGACTTCCATCCTAATGGATGATGTCCTTGGTTATTTCCCGTCTGGACTACTGCCATGCAATATGCCTGTGTTCAAAGAAATTAATTTTATTAATATGTTAATCTTCGGTACATGTCTTCCCCAGTGCCTTGAGATGTTCAGATCAGTCCTCTGGCTCTGCACTGGTTTCCTAGAAGGTGTTCCAGTCATCCACATCAACTCCATTCTCTCTTGGTTCCTACTACTACTTTTTCCTCATTGGAGTCACACATTTGCTGTTTTTTTACAAATACTGGAGTGACTCAAGTCTTATAATAGAGGTAAGAACTCATGTTTGATACCTCCCAGCTAATGTTATATATTGGTTTGAGCATTAGTGAGGTTTAAAACTTCTAGAGTGCAAAGAAAATTTGTTTTCAAGTGTTAAAAAGCCTTAGTTTTTATTCAGAATTAAAACTACACAATTTTGTGGCAGGCAGAACCACTATACTGTAGGAAAAATTTTTTTTATTCATTGTTTACTCCAGGTATAGGGGAAGGCATGGTCTGCGGGAAAATAATCATAAAATAAATCAGTGCTAAATTAGTTGTAGGGGTTTTTTAGGAGCAACTATATATATCTGACCAAGAATTTTGTCATTTTAGTGTATTCTGAAAAGAATTACATGCCTTTTTCAGTACTTTTTTGAAAGCAGAACTGAACTTTGACAATTTCTTCTTGTTATTTTTTATTTATTATTTATTTATTATTTATTCTTGTTATTTATTAATCATTAAAGTTTCTGACATGTTTTCTTATTATTGTTTGATACTAGTGTCAGTGCTAAACCATAATATAGGTGTATACATCTGTTGTTTACTCTGAGATGACTAACTACCATATATAAAAATTCATATTAAAAATAAATGATAACATACCAATGCAATAATGATTTTTAAAAGCTCCCTGCCTTTGAAATATATTGATATCTTTAAGTAAGAAAAGAGATCACAGTTCCATATCATACCAGTGACACACAGAGAAATAAACAAAACTAAGTTGGAGAACAGACCTGCGTAACATACGGCCCAGGGACTTCATGCAGCCCGCAAAGCAGCTTCTCTAGCGTGCCAGCTATTTAACAGCAATGTGTACTGTTATAAAAAGCAGGGTGTGCATCCTGGCTGGGCTTTTAACCAACCTCTCAGCTGAAAGCAGCTGATGAAATGTGTGTCTCCTGGCCAGACATATGGGTGGGTGGGAGGACATTATTTATAGGAAAAAAGGAAGGCAAGACACACTGGACAGTCATGGCACAAAGGTGAACTCAGTGGCAGCAAGGAAGGGTCACCACTGTAGCACAGAAGTAAGAATGGACTTGATATTAATATAAAAGATTCTAACAGCTTACATATTTATAGGGGACGTCATTGCTTAATAACTTCATCATTGCATCCATTCTTGCTTCCATAATATAGTATATGAATTGAGTCTAGCAAATTCTTGAGGTGAATGAATGCTTCAGTCTCCATGCTACAATTTTAGACTGAAAAGGAAAATATATATGACACAATGTGTTACATGCCTAAGTTTAATGTAGGATTTCAGGACACATAAAATCCCTTACACTCACAATTTACTAATGATTTTTCTTTTCATCTTTGGCTCTATTATTACATTTTACTGTATTATTCGTTGTTATAGTTGTGATACTTCATAAAAAATTAAATCTCTTTGGACAACTTAAAAAAAGCAGTTGGACTGTAAGAACAAGTATGTTTTTCCCAAATGTGGCTATCTCAGGGTGATAAGAGATAAGATTACCATCTCAGAGGCAGTTAATTTGACATAACAGATTACTGCTGCCAAAAGGAAAAAAGGCATATTTTCCTTTCCTCTCATATTTGTCTCCCTCTTTCTTCCACTTTTAGTGGTGGTGAGCAGTTAAATATCATGAGCTGAGCCTGAGAACATGAACATACCTCTGAAGGCAGCTCCTTGGGAGGGCTCCTGAAAGTGTTCTCTGATGGAAGTCACAGCAGCTTTCTCAAAGAGAAATTTCTCTCCCTATGGCCCACAATATCAGGGAGAACACAAAATCAGCTGGGTAAGTGGAAGAGAGCAAAAGTGAAACACAGAGATGCATCTCATGTATCCTTAGTATAACCAGATGAAGTATGCTTTCTTTCTTCATAGAATCATAAATCATCTGGGCTGGAAGGGACATTCAAAGGTCATCTAGTCCGACCCCCCTGCAGTCACAGGGACACCTCCAACTAGACCAGGTTGCCTGGGGCGTCGTTGAGCCTCACCTTGAATGTCTCCAGGGAAGGGGCCTCAACCACCTCCCTGGGCAACCTGTTCCAGTGCTCCACCACTCTCATAGTAAAGAACTTATTCCTAATGTCTAATCTAAATCTGTTCTTCTCCAGTTTAAGCCCATTAGCCCTTGTTCTGTCATTGCTGTTTGTGAACAGACTGTCTCCAGCCTTTCTATAGGTCCCCCTCAGGTACTGGAAGGCTGCTATTATATCTCCCCAGAGCCTCCTCTTCTCCAGGCTGAACAACCCCAGCTCCCTCAGCCTTCTTCTGTTTCTTCATCTCTGACCTCTATAAACATCTATAATCATGTTGTCTGCTTTGGGTGTTGTAAATCAGTGCTTGTATTTGCACTTGACCATAAAAAGTTAATTGTGAATTACCTTATTCTGCACACATGATCATGGCAAGCGCTTAAACTGGGAGGTTGGACTACACTGAGTTCTCAGCCCTTCTTCTTCGACTGCACTGGCCAGGTGAAGACCTAGTCCCAGTGAGGCCAGGAGGTGTAGAATTTACTTGGAAAAAATGAGCTCCCTGTTCTGCAGTAAGATATTGGGAGTCACGCCTTGAACGTCACAAAACGCACACTGCAGTATAAAGGTACAGTGCATGATTAAAATGGAAGAGAAGTAAGCTGTCTCTGGTTAAATATTTTTCCTTTTCAAAAAAAAAAAAAGACCTATCATTTATGGAAATAGTTAGAATAATACCAAAGTTATTTTTTTCTAGATTAAGTCTGAGGTAGGTTAACATGCCAACAAAATGAATGATCCTTCAGGAACAGATACTGGCAGAACACAGAATTGCTGAAATTAATCAAGAGGCTGTAACTATAACTGAATGTTATATGTTCTGCATATGGCAGAAAAATCATAAATAAAAATCCAAATAAACTATTTCTATCCTTCAACACTGAAACAAAAAGCCTACAGTGACTGAACTCAGTGTTTCTCAGCCTATGTGACTTTACATTACTTTTTCTAGCTTGCTTTCTGGTATTTAATTTTTCCCTTGGTAGTATTTTACTAACTCACTGTCATCTTGACTGATAGTGAAAGCACTGGATTAATAGAACCCACTTTTTTTGTTACTTTGTATAACAATCTTACTTTGCAATTTTTTTCCTTTATTCATGAAGTATTTCACAAGAACAAAAATATCATAATTATTGATACATAGACACATATATCCTAAAATGTTCCTCTGCAATACATAGCATTGATATTCCATTTGTATTTTAAATTGTTTGAAAAATTCTCTACAGTTACCTTTTAATACTTCATACCTTATGTGTTATTAGTCCAACACTGTTCTCTCATTTGAACTAAAACAAGTAGATACTTTCAGATCCTGGACTGGTGAAAATAATGTCAGAGATATCAGCTAAGTGCTTTTTATAAGCACTTTTTCCAAGCAAAATTTGCACTGATACATCTCTAAGAAAGTAAAAAATATATCTGATTCAGAATGCAGGCCTGTAACGTTCAAATGTGCATGAGATATGTTTGCCTTTTTATCTTATTTGCATATATCTCATAAATATGCCTAGAAAATATTACTAATTTACATTCAGCTTGTTACTTATGTATAAAGGGTGCAGCCTCCAAAAAGGACATGTTTTCTCCAGTATAACAGTATATATTTGTTTATTTCTGCACAGTGTTTGTGCCACTGCAGTTAAATTTGCAGCCCACATTTTGAGGATATACCACTCAGTTTTAAGTTACGATGATGATTTTCATATCCATGTTTTTCTCCTTCAAGCAAGATGAAAAATGTTCCAGCAAAAGCATAAGAAAGCTATTTTAAGATCTTCGAAGAAAAATTAATATGTTGCGATGATGATATTTCATCTTAATCTGGCATCGCCCAGGCTTGTCTCTTTCAAGGAAGGGAGGACATCTGGGAATGAGTGAAAGCCACAATAAAATAAGATCTTTTTACTGAAACTGAAATATGATGGCAAAGTTGTTTTCTTGACAGTTATATATTCAATGAGTAGGAATAAGTGGTATGATAAAGGTGCATGATTTATTGATATATGTAATTACATGAGCTGCACAATATTGATATTTTACAGGGAACTGAACTGATATTTTAGAAATAAAAATATGAAATAGAACATAGCTATACTTATAGATTTTCATAGAGTAAAAGCAAAAAAAATGCCCCCAAGTAGCTAGAGAGAATTTCAGTCAACAGGGATCCCTCTGTAAATTGAGATATTTTCTTTGGTGTGCTTCTGTTTCTCATATTTACTGTGTGGAATAAATGCAGGGAAGAAGGGATATTGGTTTGATATCTGAGTTTCATATTCTCTGTCACCCAATGTAGGATCAGACCTCATTTCCACTGGTTTTATACTTGTGCAGTGCAATTAACATGAAATGAAATATGTATAAAATCTCATGAAATAAATTTATAATTCTGCACACCAGTATTCAGAAAAGGTAAATTCAAACTGAAAGGGAGCAAGGAGAGGCTATAGGGATAAACATATGATTGGTGAGTCAATCTTGTCTAAAGAGAGTTGAAAGACCTTGCTGGTTGTCTAATGGAATGATAGTTAAAGGGAGGAAAATGACTATCACTATATCCTTCAGCCAGGTATCAAGAGAAGGATGAAATATTTAAGCCATGTTGGCAAAGGAGAATTCAGATACAAACTAGCAATGAGCAAATTCAGGCTAGAAATGAAAATAAAATTTCTAGCCCTTCCTGATTTGAGGTTCTGGACATCACAAGATGTCTTAACTGAAGAAAGTGAAAAATTTGAATGAAATGATTTAAAATAGCATATTAAATGTTTCCAGTGTGCATTTCATGCATCGGTCTTTTCTACAATGATTGAAGGCATCAATTCAGGAGCAATATTATTTAATATCGCTGTCACTCCCATATCCAGAGTTACGGATGTCATTTTGAAACACCCCTCTGCAACTTTTATAGATCATCACTGAATATCACTGAATATCACTGAAATTTTTGGAGTTGGAAGGGATCATAGAGAACATCTAGTCCAACTCCCCTGACAATGCAGGACCACCCAGAGCATGTCAGAGCATGCCACTCAAGACTGCATCCAGTCGGGTCTTGAAAATCTCCAGAGAAAGGCATGTCTGCCTTTATACCAAATTTTTTTAATTGTCTCCTACATCTTCAAAAATCAGGTTTCCTCTTTTCCTTAGATGCCAACTGCAAGCTTTTTAGCAACCACACAAATAAGATCCGTTGTCTGCATAAAATATGAACTAATAGAATTAGCATCAGATAAAATAGTTGCTACTTAATATTGGAAAATTGACACCCCAACCAATTAAAACAACTGAGTTACATTTCAAGCTGTGTTTATTTATATATGGCATCAGTTGTCTCTTCTTGTTGCCCAAGAATTAGTCATGGGTAAGGCAAATTCTGAGAACATGTATCCTCCCCGCCCTCCCCCCACACCCCCCTGAGGTCTTTTCTGTCCAAAAGTTGCAAATTCAGTAAAGGATTTCATAGGACCTTCAGTCACACTTTTATCCTGCAATAAGGAAAGTGGTGGGAAGAAGGGAAACCTCAGCTTGAATGGCACCATCTAAAGCCTGTGTCATGACAGAGACCAGAGTGAAGAACTGGTGTTAGGAGTGTGCTGCCATGGTCACCCTCTTGGATCCTAAGGGGCAGAGATGGGAGGAGAACCACCAGTGTAGGTCATGGACATGTACCTGAAAACTGTGCTGAATACAGTTTCTCAGTGTATTTGTTGTAATCCTTCACAAAGTATCTGGTCTCAACATGCCTCCTCTCAGCAAGACTGATGATCTTTGGCTTGACACAGGTAAATTAAATCACACAGATGTTAATGGACCCAGTTTCTCGTTATACCTATGACTGACCTGTTTTACTGAATCTCTGAAAGAGCTGATACCATTCCTACTTCATTTTGATCTGCACTAGTTTTAAAAGTAAATTAGATGTGATTCATTATTTCTATACACAACTTTTTTCATTCAACATTTAACAAAAAATTTTTGTCTTTAATATTAATTGTATTATCTTGATAATATACCCAGAACAGTTAATATTAAAGCTTTGGCGTTTGCATTATTATCTTTACCTCTGCATCCCTGACTGTGTACTACGCCACTATAACTGCATCAACAATTTCTCTCTTCATGTCAAACATCAAGCAGAAGTCAAGAACATGGTCATTGGAACTAAATGTCTCTCAACCCTGTCAGATGGAGAGATAATACATTTTCATTTTCATCTTAATCAAACTTTTTAGAGGAAAATCATGCATTTTTCAGAAGCAGAACCAAACGCTAAATATTTGATGTCTCTCATCAGGAAACACATAATTAAATTATTTTGTTTTGAAATAATTTCATTTCTTGTAACTGTTTCTTCAAACTGGTTTTGGTGTTAGTTTAATTTTACAATTAACAGATTGTCTTATGGAAGCTATTTTATGTTCATGTCTTTCTGATGGGCTAAGTGCCTCAAAAGCTTTTATTTCCCTCTGGAAAGATCTTAGTGATCCACAGTGGATATATGCTTGTGTACAGGACTCTGGCTGAATCTCAGGGGATAGAATTATGAAGTTATATGGAAAAAAACTTCTGTTATTACAGGAGTAAATTCAATTAGAATATTTCTGATTATGTCAGTTTGAAATATGAATGCATAAATAATATATTCAATAGAAAATTTCAAAGTGAAACCTACAGACAATATTGATATTCCAAGATTTTATTCTAATACTGAATTATGTACACTTCCATTACTCTAGGAATTCAATAACATGTTCTACAATCCACACATTTGTGAATGAAGGATTTGGGATATATATTTCTAAGAGTTTATGCAAAATTTTATAGCTATTCCTGGGCAGGCCTCTGCATATTTTGATGTTTTCCTACAGACTTCTTGTAGAATTTTGATAATTCTTCACTATCTGTGCTAATGCATTATTATGTTCAGATATACACAAAGCTCCAACACAGCTCTGCTTTGCCTCAGTAGTTTCTAGCCACAGATCTATCCACTTTTGTGTCCTATTGACTTTGTAGATTCGCCCAGGTCCCTCATAAGTCTCCTGAATACGAGTCAAAGTTAATTCTCCTATATCTTCCTTCTGTTTCCAGTACTATCTCCATCATGGAGCAAATCCATAAACAGGAGCACAAGCTACCATTTTCCTGTGAGAAACTTGTGAATAATGCAATAGATCTCAACATTGGGAGGATTTTCTTTAACAATCTACATTGCTTGTTGTTTTATTTGGTAGTTGTTAATTAAATACCCCTTTTTGACCTCCATATAAATGTCTTATAATCTTCAGTGTTTCTGTTGCTGAAAAACTATAAACAGTCACTAATTCCTTGATTTTTCTTCTAGTTGAAGTGGCGAATCCTTTCTTGCCAAAAAAGCAATCAATGCTATGGAAAGTGGTGAAAAGTAAAAAAGAGGGTTCTTCCCTAATGAAAAAGACAAGTTATTTTAAATTGCAAGCAAAACATAATTATAGATAATTACTACAGATTACATTTTCTACATACATGCACTAATTGAATCACCTATAGATGATTAGATTTTTATAGGTTTTTTACTTTCTATTTGGCATTAAATAATATAAATCAAATACACAATAAAGGAAAAATGACAGCATCTATCTAAATTGTCTCAGAAACATTTAATTTTTGATAAACATAATAAAAAAATTCCAAAAGTATTGAGAGAGAAAAGTAGTAGTCTTTATCTACGTCCAGTCAACTGTGAAGCTATCTTAAGAAATACATACGTTTTACTTCCAAATATATTCTTTTATTTGCAAGTAAAACCTAGTGGCTAATAGAAAGCAGTTCATATATTTCCTGTGTCAGTCCAGGTTAGTTCTTAACCATTGTACAAAGCGTGTGTAAAAGGGTGAAAAATAGAGTTTGTATCAATCATATATGGGATCACTATTATTTGTTTTAAAGATGCCATAATCAGAAAAAATGTTTAGAGTGTATTACTAAATTAGCAGACCTATAGGCAACACAGTATTGAATCTTCTACAAACTTCCATTGTGTATGCCCAGGGATGGACAAAAGATCAATGTATCATACAGTCCACTCTCAATTTTTGCTAAATCTAACGACATGTAATGGCTAAAATATTCTAAACTGTCAGAGGTTTGTTGAGACAAACATTCTCCTTATATATCAACATCCCATAACAGATGCATATTTTTAATTCTCTCCTATGACTTGCTTGGTGATCATCTTGGTGACATAAAACAGTGGTACATACTTTTGTAGGCAACTTGGGAAGGAAAAACAATTAATTCTATTAAACTAGTAACACTTTCCTCTTAAAGCAATACTTCTTAAAACAAAAAGAAATAACCAACCTTCTCTTCTTCTTTTCCTTCATGACCCTCCAAAACTATCTTAATATCATAGCTTGCTTTGATTGAATTTTCAAAATAATCAGTGTTAATCTGATACTTTGTACTTTAAATTCTTTACTATGTGCCGGTCACAGTAGTATCTTTCCAGCTTTAGTTAGTTTTGGATTAAATCCCTAATTTCTCACTTCAGCAAGTAACAGTAATGATCTCTCCTATCTGGCTAATGACAATTTAGCACTGTCACCATGTGAGATATTGTATCCTTGTTGTTCTGTTTCTGCCAAAAAATTTATCATAATAAATGCAACAGAATAAGGGGCTTCTTTTTATGTTGGCGTACCTAACAGCTGTCTATTTTGATCATGGAATTGATTCTTCAAAGCCTCCAACTTTTTTGCAAACAACAATCTAGTTTTAATTAAAATGTTTGCAGAGAATTTTGCTATAATAATAACTGAGATTCCTGCTAAATCCTACATTTTGAATTTTTTGGTCATGATCTCGAGGTTCTTTGGAGGTACTTTGGTGTAGCTTAATGAAACCAAGAACAGCTACATATATCACCAGGAGATGGAAATTGAGAGGAAAGTTTTGCAGTTGCATTGCAAACATACTGGATCTGGTATTTGTCTTAAGAAATTGTTTCCTGTCTGCATAGGCAGGGGTCCCAGAATTTGGATCCAGACACCAGTCTGTATTGTAGCATAAATTCTATCATTCAAAAGTGATATTCAATAAGGTAGACATACCTGCCGGAGTAACAACATAGAGTAAGGACTGGTGATCCTGGTTCAACTTGTACTGGCAATTCCCCCCATTTGTTGTATCACCTCCAATTTAGATGGATTAGACTGTGGCAACTATATTTCATCCATTACTGAGCATTGGATGAAAGGACCAGTGGCCTCCACTTATCTGTGTCTCTGACACAGGTCTGGCTTTGAGGCCACATGATCACTTTGCAGCTTCTTTTGCCCAGAAATGGTAAGGGAAGAATAAGGCAGCAAAGTTGCCCAACCTGCGCGTATGATAGAGAAGCCGAGGGAAAAGTGTTACAGTAAACAGCAACTTTGCCTAGTTGTGGATAAACTCTGGTAGTCACTGCTGTGAATAGCATCCCTAATATCTACTACTCCATAACTCCTTTCAGTCCTAGTAACATCTCAGCCATTTCTGCCTCCAGGGAATTTTAAACCCAGTATCACCCCTGTCACCTTGTATTTCAACTCAACACATTCCTGTTCCATTCCCAGCATAGACCAAAATCTCAGTACCATTTTAAGATTTATTTTACACACAGCTATGACTACTTCAGTGTCAACCCAGTCCCAGAATACCATTATTCAGCATCGTCACAATTTGTTTCTCCAGATTCCTTCCATAAGGGCTACGTGGGGGGAAAAAAAAAAATCTCACCAGCAGGCATAATTAATTTTGTGTTTGTTTTTAAAATAATCAGCTAATTAGTGGTGTGACATAGTTCATTTGTGACTTTAAAAATATTTATGAACCTTTATGATTCAATTCTATGCTTTGGAGGAAAATAACTTTACAGTGTTTAGAGCGTAGAACACTGCCAATATTCTTAAAAAGATTTGGACTGCTGGACTAAGCCTGCCCTAATAGCTTAGGGCAGTCCATCATCCAGATCAATCTTATGCACAGAAAGAGTCAGAAAAAAAAAGAGTCATCCTAGGTGTATATTCTAGAAATGCTTGGTAAGTTTGAAAAGCATTTTAATGTCCCTTTGGGGAATTCTCGTGCTCCTTGCACCACTGCAGCAATAAGTGGAACAGAAAACAAATATGGGCTTTGAAAACGAAACTCTTCAGATAAGGTCATGAAGGTGCAGGTGTTTTGTGAATTATTTCCAATATTAGATAACTTTTGTCACCTACATATATCTTTATATCTATGCCAACCTCATAACGACACACCAAAAAAAAAACCCAAAATAGACATCCTCCACAGTTTTCCCCTACAGCCACATTGTAAGTACTTAATCCAACACGGATGGGAATATAAAGCAACTTTAATTTATAGCCCCTTGGAGCTGTTCCTCCTCAGTGAGATGAATACCACTTTCAAAGAAAATCAAAAACCGAAACAAAACCAAAAAACCTTACTGTCATTATAATACCTGCAGAGTGATACCACTAACAGACCTGGCTGTTTGTTTCTAAGGAAGAACAGCTGTGCAACAGACTGCCTGAACAGTCCCTATTTCAGAATGCAACATGGATCACTGACACAAAGGAAGCACTACACCAGCTGGCTTTCTGTCTTAGAGCATTTCTATTCCTAGATGATTTACCTGTTCTCAGTCCTGTCACCTTAGCACTTCTACTAGCCAATTAAAAAACGATGTTGCTGTATTCTCTCTGCTGTAAATTAGATATGTTATTTTTTGGATCAAACTGGCTACTTTTTTTTTTTTTAACTTCGCAATACATGGCTTATTTTTAAACTTATAAAAGCTGCTTGATTATTTATTTGTGGTATATTTTCTTCTCTTGTAGAGTTTAGATCAGAAAAATTCTTTTCTAATGTATTCATATGCAGTGATCTACATTTCCTAATCATAATCATGTCAGCAAAAGTGAAGCTGCTCTTAGGATAACATTTTAGTCTAGGAAATGATTTCCCTTTAAAATGGATTCAATGGACATGATGATATAAAAAGAAGATGCAAAATTACACACAACAGTTTGCATAATCAAAACAGATATGTTTTGTATTCAGGCAAGATTTCTTTTTGCTATATTAAATGGAAGAAAATAGACCTTTTGGAATTCTGCAAGTGTGCTGTGGCTGTGAATGCAGTACCAGTGAATTCCACTAGGATTATGAAGAAAATGTACAGAACTTCAAAAATGGATTCAACCAAGATAGAAAGGGACAACATGAAAGGATAAATGGATTCTTTTTTAACTAACAATAGTTCATTTATTTCAAAGTGGAACTATATTTTCTAGTTTGTAACTACATTTAAATTTATTGAGGCTTGAAATATAGAAGTGTATCCTTTTGTGTAAGTTCAAATGAGACCTAGTAAGAATAGAACTTCATTCAGTAAATAACACCTCAGGTATATGCATACCTAAATTCAGAACAAAACATGCACTCTTATGGAATATTTGAAGTGTTCTGCAGGTGTCTCCTAGAGACATTGTTGCTCAGGAGCAGACAGACTTCAAATTAGCATTTCTCTTCCCTAATGAACACAAATCTTGATTCAACACATCAAAATAACGTATTACAAATGGCTACAGAAAGTATTGTTTGTTTTCAAGGAGGATAATGTCGTGTAGGTTATTGAATGAAAAACTAACCCCTTAATATTTAATGACTTGAGTTAATCAATGTTAAAGCTAGCCATAAATTTCTTTCTGTCCCATGACATTTTACAAGATTTCAGCTATTTTTTCTGCGTACCTTAGGAATAGCTGGTAGACCGCATGTCAGGCAACCCAATTTTTTATACAGAGGACCCAGGTTCAAGTTCCTTACCTTCTTGTCTTCCAGCCTAGACAAATTTTAAGTGTCTCTTAAGAAGATGAGTTACTAGGTTTCCATTGAAAATGGAAGTAACTGAAGAGTAAATGATGACAGGGAGAGGAGAAAATGGAGAAACTTTACAACCAAATGCTGACTTGTTTCTCAACTCATGAGAAACTAGAGTTCCTCAGTACCGTGTACATTTTCTTTATTCTTTTCAGCATTAGGAAAAAAACCCCACCCTTTTCCTTGGATGAAGATGACACTGACTTTTACTGCTCAGCAAAAATAGCTGGGACAACAGAAGAAATTTTGACTTAATCGGAACTTTACCTCTTAGGTGACATCTTTGTATAGGTGGAAATATTTGTGCCAGTGCACTCACAAGTCAATTTTTGAGCATTGATTTAATAATGAGAAGTAGCACGCTGTCTAGAAGTAAATGTTTAATATATGTCTGTCATCTATACAGAAATGCCTTCACTCATGAAGAGTCATCATTAGAAGATAATCACAAAAGCACAAAGAAAGGCTGAATTAGCACAGCCTCCTTACCAAGGCATTTACTGTGGTAAAAGAGCTGTACCCTTAAGTCTGTTGCTCAGACCTAAGTGGGATCATATATTTCAAGTGCACACAGGTTCGATGTATGAAGCCACCAACAAAAGCCAACTTATTTCTGTTATTCAGTAATCACTAAAAGGTATAACCGTATTTTTATTGTTTCCTAATACCAGTGATTAACATTTTACCCAAGGTATCTGACCTCAATTGCAATGATTACTGTCTGCTTCACAATGTTTACTGTATTTAAATTCATAGTGGGGTTGTGGGATAAAAAGGTGCAGTTGTTCATACAAATGAAGAGCTAGCAGATTTTAAGATGAATGACAAAATTCTAAAAATTATTTAGATACTTGAATCCTACTGAGTTCAAGGAGCTGAAATTTTGAGGGTATGTGTCAGGAGTGATGGGCAGGATTTATCTCACTTAACTTTAAACTGTCTAAGCAATTTGTCAGCTCTTCCTCTACGGAAATGCAGGGCTACAAATCTCTAGAGAACAATTCATTCTTTCTCCATGCAGGATCTAAGTCAGATGAATGAATTATGCTTTGGAGTAATTTTATTCTCCACTGATTACAGAAAGAGCCTAAATACCTAGCAGGCATAAAATGTACATTGAACATAGTCAAAGGGAAGTGAAATCTGGTGGATATCAGAGAAGTTTTAAACCACTTTAAAATCCACTCCAAATTAACAGGAGAGACCTTCAGCCATTGTAATGTGCTCCTATGGTACCCAAAATAAAAAGTAACACTGTCACGGAGACTACTGAGTCACAGAAATGGGATTTACTTCTTCTTGCACCAGAAGTCTAAAAAGGAGTTGTCATAATAATCCTCAGAGAATTTATAAGATTTATGGTTGTCTAGGTCTACACTTGTGATTTCTGAAATACATGAGTCTAAACGACTTGTGTCTTGAAGCGCCTAAAGTTAAGCTGCCCAAACTGTGTCGGCATAGCCTACATTCCTCCTTGTTTGCAGTGGGAGTTAATTTCTTAGGTATGAAAATTTCAAGCAATTGAAATCCTTTAATTCTCATGTAATTTTAAAATACTTTCTCTCAAGGTTTTTACCCCTGGACAACCACTAGCAGTCATGTGTAAAAGGAATACTTTTTTTTTCAGTCCTGTTTTAATGCCTGGGTGTTTGCAAAATTAAAAAGATATCATTACAATAGCTAACGACTGTTGTAGTTGCTTGTAGTCTCAACAAGAGACTTTTATTGGGAAAAAAATGTACCCTTACGTTACTAGATCTTGCCTCTAGCACACAATCATGACAGGATAGGAACATCAGACACATGGTGCAACCATTCCATAAATAAATGGAAAAATTCAGTTTCCAGGCCTCACATACCTGACAGTCTGGTAATCTCAAAACTAGATTAACTCTAAAGAAACCTGAAAAAATTAAAGAACAAAATGCTATTGACAACAACAGGCTGTGTAAATTTTAAGATGGAAAGGGTTTTCTTCTAAAAAAAAAGAATGTATATTTCATTACTGTTGCACACTGTGGTGGGACTGATTGGTTGTTGCAGAGCTAATAAAAAGATGACTACTTGCAGTTGATAGCATATCCTATTTCCATCTAATTTGATGGTTTTCTGCTGGGCTGATAGGAACCTGTAATCACAAAACATTGAGGATTCAGCTCTTTCAATGCCTGTGTGCAATTTTTAATATTTTCTGACTAGTTAGCCTTAGAAATCCAGCCTCTTACTATTTGTTATGAAGATAGTCATTAAAGTGTACACTAACACTTTCCATTATTTTAAATTCACTTTCTCCAACCAAACATATGAGATTAAATACTATCTTTTTATGCCAGAGAAAATTATCATTTTAAATTCTTGCTATTAGTGCCTAATGGCCCTAGGCAACGCATACTAATAAACAAAAAAGACATAGCCTCTGCCCTAAAAGGCTTCTGAACACCAGCTAAAGGTAGAAAGTCAAAGAAAGTAAGGGCAATTGTTGCACAATGGCAGAATTACCACAGACCATTTCCACAAAGAATCTATACCTTGAAACCTTAATTCTTTTTTAACCTATTTTTCATACAGAACCTGGGATCAGGCTCTGTAAATCCATGGTAGACAGATTTTTAAAAACCAATGTGTTAAACTAACAATTATTTGGACATGCAGTGGGCCCAAAGTTTCCAATGACTAAATGTAGCCAGATATTCCCCACTTAGTTACACAAATACAATAGACATGAGCATACCCTAATGGCTGCCTATATAGCTGCTGTCAGATGGCAGTGAGGTGGGAACAACAAAGCCAAATCAAGGCTATTTTAATTATTCCTTCGATGCCAATTAAAATATGGTCTTGAAACATAATGCATAAACATTTCTAGACTTTTTTTTCTTCTGGCCCTGAAAACTTTCCATCAAGCCGTAAGAATCATTAGATCTATACGCAGTCTCAAGTTGCCAAACTTAAGCACATGATTGTGTTCCTGAACTGATCTCATATTAATTGCATGTTTTTTCACTTTCTCAGTTTAAAATATCACTGGTAAAGTTAGCTTCATGACTTCACAGCTACTGGGATCTAGCATAGATGTTCTTTTCAGTTACACCTTTATATATATACACACAGAATAGATTATATATGCATGCATATAGAAGTTCAGCAGCCAACAACTACCAAGTTCAGAAAGTTAAGGTAGTTTGAGTGAACTCTTGAAAACTTTTCTCTAAAAACTAGTTACACATTTGAACTAGTCTTACCAAATTACAGAGTCTTTTATTAAATTTAGACTTCTTAAAAAGTGATGTACAAAATACACAGAAAGGTATTTTTAAAATTACAAACAGAATCAATACCTGCATCAGTGGATTAGTGGGGGGGTTTTTTGATATTAGTTGTGTTGTTGTAATTATTTTGCTGTAACTAAATTCTCACATCTTAAAACAGAAGAGGAGGGCAACAAAGCTGGTGAAAGAGCTGGTAGGCATTTTCTATGAGCAGTGGCTAAAGTTTGAGTTTGAGTTTGTCTAATATGGAGAAAGGGAGGATGAGGGGACAACCTCATTACTCTCTACAGCTTCCTGAAGAGGGGAAGGGGAGAGGGAGGTGCTGATCTCTTCTCCCTGGTATCCAGTGACAGGACACACAAGAATGGTTCAAAGCTTCATTGGGGGACGTTTAGACCAGGCATTAGGAAGCATTTCTTTACCAAGAGGGTGGTCAAACACTGGAACAGCCTTCCTAGAGAGGTGGTCAATGCCCCAAGCCTGCCAGTGTTGAAGAGGCATTTGGACAATACCTTAACATACTCTTTGGTAAGCCCTGAAGTGCCCAGGAGGTTGGACTAGGTGATCTTTGTAGGTCTTTTCCAAGTGAACTATTCTGTTCTGTTCTGCCTCTAATATCAACATGTTTCTGCATATTCCCCCCCGCTCCCCAAATCTTTATTTCCTTCTGGTTTTCTTTATAATCTATAATGTAACAGTACAGGAATTACCAACAGCTTAACTTTACAGAGAACTGACTTCTGAAAACTAGTTTTAGTCTGCCTTGCTTCAGTGGTTGACTCAAACAAGAAAGTGTGTATATTTAAAAGCTGGGAGATGCATTGTTTCAAATCACTGAGATTTACATACTTTTACAGGAATCATTTCCCTACTTACATTTTGAAAAGATTACAATTTTTTTTACTATGAATATGCAAAACTTGAACACTGAAGCCAATGCAGCTCCCTTTCTAATTTGCTGGCCTTTCTCCTTGCTATTTGAAAGGTCAAACATACTTGAACTCAAAATACAGGTAATCAAAAACAACAAAACCAAAATAACTCATACACTTCCTTCTTTATTATATACCGTGTTACTGCCTCAGCAGAGGAAAATGAATTATATTTGCCTAAATAGATTTGCTCAATGCTTAATGGTTTCCCTAAAGAATTTACTCATTTCCAAAGGAGTCACAGCAAGAGACATAAATGGGTGGGGTTTTTTAATTTAATCATAAATACTAAAGAGAAATGGAATGAGAAGACAACAAAATAATATTTCAGGGACATCAAATACTGAGATTTTGTGGAAATTCAGTGTAAAACTATTACCATCCAAAGATAGAAAGGAACTATAATTTTATTTACACTTAGGTAGTACATGTAGCATTTAAAGGTACCAGACTGGGTACCAAAACTGTAAAATGCTTTTCTGTAAACAGAATAGAGAGTTGGTAGGGATGACTCATGTTATTACTAGAGTTCATTAAGGAAAATTAGACTTATTTCTTGGGAAATGTTCCATTGAATATGACTATCTGTTAACAAAGTACGAAGTAAGACATTTCTCGGATAGTTTTATTTGTGGCCTTGAATATGGAAAGTGCAGCTTGTAATTATTTAAAAAAACTTATTACAACTTTGCAGCATACATATTCATACTCAAAATGGTACCTAAAGTCTCCCATTATTCATCCATAAATCCTATATCAGCATGTCAAATACTGGGGACAGTTTATGTTGTTGCTATGTGGTTATCTTGATCCAGCAAGTAGTTATGAGAAAGTGTGCATAATGTTCTGAAAAAAAAGTGAGAAGATGACTGGACTGTGGTGGACCAGACTCAAGCCAACTGTTCAGCCACAGTTAGCTACTGAGGCGTTATCATCTTGAGTAGTGTACCATCCTAGACAGGATTACACTCTTTTGGATCAAAGGTGACTTGTACTTTGGGAGTACCTAGACATGTAATTTGACAACCAGCATTTATCTTGACATTTTAACACAGTCATATCTGTACCAAGGAAATGGGTACAGTTCTCTACTTCTACATGTAGGTATATGATCCAGCACAGTCTGACCACCATGCCAGGAGAAGATATTGAAATTAACTACGCCCCTTTACACTCAGCTTTGCATAACTTCTCTCTTGCATTAATGATTTTTTTGATTCAGCAATGGAATCTGTAGTCACTGGCTTCTTCAAGAAACAAAATTAAACGGCTGAGTGAAGCAAGGTTTTATAAAAATAAGTACTGTGAATTTGAATGTATGTGACAACTTTCAAGTATCACAACAAGAACATACAAAGAAAATAAAGAAGCACTTACAGAATTAATTGAAAACCCTACAATGTTTTTGATGAAAGCCAGAAGGCAGGAAGAGTTAAAGATAAGGGTGTGGCAGGAAAGGAACCATAGCTAGCTTATCTCTGGAGAAATTAAGTGGAAAGAAATATAGTAAATCTTACAAAATGGAAGATGATGAGTAATTAAGAGCTTGAGAGAATTCCCTAAAACAGAACATTCACAGAGTGTGTACTACAGGAAACCATGCTGGTAAAAGTAGAAGAGTGCAAGAATTCAGGGGTGCTGCAAGATCCCAGCTTGTTCTGGAGCAATTAAACATCTAACACTACAAATGTATAGACAAACCCACAAAGCTGATGGGAAGAATACTATGGCCTAGAGTACAGACTCTTGTAATGAATTTAAGGATACCATAGTCCTTTTCTATTTCTGCTAATGACTTTATATGGTGTTTTTTTCTCCATCAGTACTTTGTTTCCCCCATATGTAAGATAGCAATAAGAATCCTAGCATTCCTAATAAAATATACTGAAAGCCAGTTACTATTAATATTATTGCTGCTGTACTGAAATAAGCTCTGCTCTGGAATTTGTAAGACTGTCTTATATACACCTTTTCTACCAGTGAAATTATAGCAGCATAGGTCTTGGAGAGTTTGTTGATAATAACTGCAAATCAGTTAAGTTTAATTTTCAAAATGGGGAATTTTGTCAAAAGTGAAAGGGGAAGCTACAGTTTAATTATATGATCAGATCTATGTAATGGCTTGCCAATAAAATTCTCTCCAGCCACAGATTCTTGTCACTGTCCCTACACTGGCTTGCATGCTTGCTTAACCACTTGGTGAGGCAATTAAATTTGCTAACCCAGCAGAAAACTAATCTGGGGTGGGAAGGCGGGGGGAGGAAGTAGGGGGAACAAGACTATCCTTTTCAGTGGTAACAAGCTGTTAGATTGGCTCAACTGCATCCTATAACCACGCCACGATTTTTATGCTTGGCAAAGTATTTAGATTCTTGTTCATCAAAGCAATTAAAAGTGTGTGTAAATTGAAGCATATGAGCAATCTCACCCATATTCAGTAGAACATTTACCTTTACACCTAGGTTTTATTCCAATTTATCTAAGTGTTTTGGTAACTGACTAGGATTGTTCAAGTGCTTGAAATTAAGCACATCTTTAGGAGCAGTGCTGAATTAGAATTAATAGAGTTTGGAACTTCATTTTGTGGTACTATACATGGAGTTACTCTGCATCTTTGCTCATTTGTAGTCAATTCAACTGTATGCTAGCTTCAAATTCCTCAAAAGTCTATTGTAAAAACTTACTTATCTGTGTCGTTCATAACCATAGCATGCCATTTGCATGGTGTTTAAGAAGCACAGCATCTAAAGGGTATGAAGCATACTCTTTTTGACTGGTATGCATTTGACAGTTTTATATGAAAACTTATTTTGATATCCATGTAGTTACAGGAGCTTTATTCTCTTCCTATGAGTTAAAAAGCTGTAACAATGAAAATTAAATGAATATAAAACTTTGTGGAGAAATCACTCAATTTTGTAAGTGAAACAGCTTTTAGCATAAAATGCTTGGATCTTCAAAATGATTGAGTAAGATTTTCCCTGTTTATTTTGCAGATGGGTTTTCAGAGGTAGAAAAATGTAATTATAGGAAAAGCAGTAAAATGTGAGCTGTTTGAGGCATAAAGTGCAGCACTTAGAATAAGACAATTGCCTAAATTCCCTGATTGACAGATGGATGTCACATTAGATGAAAATGATAACAGATTTAGTGGACTGAAGAATAACTTCCTCTTGACAGTGCCCTGACCCTTAACCTACAACCTGACTCCTGTTAGCTTCACTAACACAGGGTAATTGTCACAGGTGCAGGATAAAAGAAACCCCTACAGCAGCTACCAGTGGTCAGAGGCTTATTTCTTTTGATGACCAGAAATGCACTGTTGAGATATAGTCAAGAAGTCCTGACCTCTGATGACCTTTCAGGGCATTAAAATTTACCCCTGGGAAAAGGAAACTATATAAAAGGAAAATAGTCTGTTCTGACTAATGCAAAGCAATATTTTACCTGTGTAATAATTAAGTTGACAAACAAAGCAGAGTGATGGTAAAGTAATTTATTTTCATTAACACAAAAGCATGTTTCTCACACAATTGTAACATGGTTTCAACAAAGACCAGTACTGTACACTCAATAGAGTTCATGGGTTTTATAATTATGAGTAAATTCTTTACCATGTCATACTCTGGATACGTGTACTATTCCAAAATGATTCTGTTGTATTTATATGCTAATAGTATCCTTTCAACGGAAGCCAGTTCTTTGAATTGTATTTAAATTTTAGGAAGGTAGAGGATTGTAATAGTATTTATAAATGACATGGTGACAACTGTGAGACTTCACAAAAGTTTATACCTCCTTCTGTTAGAAAATAGAGTACATTTTATTCTTTTTTTCTTCAGCAACATGAATGGGGAATTCAGAAAACACAGAGCAACACAATGAGCTATGCAAATATATTTTATAATAGAAGAAAGAATATTATAGAAGAAAACAAAATGACTGGGTCTCCCATTAGAATGAAGTCAATGCAATAACCTGCCCATGTTGTTTGCTTTATGCATAGAAGAATGAATATTACATAGGGGAAAAAAAAAAAGAGAAATGACTGCACATCTCATTAAAGTGAAGTCAATGCAGTAAGGAAGCCTGCCTGTGTTTTCAAAATGTCTCATCTTAGAAAATGAAACAAAACAAAACAAGCCCAAAATCAACTTCTTAAACACCTGACAACAATGAATTGGTGTATTCAATTATTGTGTTTATTGGTGCTTAATACCAGGACCATCCAAATATTTATTCACTAAATATGAAGGAACAAAAACAATGTTCTAAATACAATAGACTTACTGGGATCAAGTTTCTGTTCAAAACAGTAGAGCTCTAAAAGACCCCTATGCAAAAGGCACAAATTACTCTAAAATTCGTTGAAGGTTCTTATTAAGGTCATAGGTCTTGCCCTGTGGTTATTATTCATCCACAAAATGCTCCGATAAGTAATATGACACTAAATTAGTATACACAAGCCTTGGGATAATTGCGTAAAGAAAATAAAAAGATCAAGTTACCCCAGAAGGAGTACTATATAGGTAGAAAACTTCACTGTGAAAGGTGTAGTAGAATGTGTCTGTTTTTCTTCTGACACATATGATTAAATGATAAAAAATATAAGGACTATTCTGATGTAACTTATTGCCACGAACACTTGCAATAATAATGCCTTCCTTCAGATTACCATCTTTTCAAATGTGATGAGATCATCAGGTAACAGTGTAAGATATGAAGGCTTAGCATGCTGTGTTGTTAGCACATTAAAAAAAGAAATTGCTGGGATAATTAACAACTACCTATTTGTGTGTAGGCTGCATTCATTATGCCTGCACAAATTGGAGGTCTCCAAAATCTGTGCAGTAAAATTTACTCTTTGTTCAGGAAGTTCCCCTTGGATTTGGGTAAAATTCTGGTTTGCTGTGTCTATTGTAATTGTGACAGGCAGTTGACATGTCTCATAGTCTAAATGTAGTGGCAAGCAGGGGGTGGTACAATGATGAAAAAAACTGCCATTCATTCTTGTGCAAAGGAAAGGTGTTTCTTAGCATATTCCAACCTATGTTCAGTCTAGAGTTGGGTCTCTGAGGTTGAAGGTCAAATCTGTGAGGTCAAAGCTATTTCTTGTCAATCTTCGTTCACTAATGACACATGAATTGGAAATTAGAACAAAGTAAGTAAAACGAATAGCCAGAAGGTGAGTGTCTGTTTTATTACTCAGAAGAGCTGGGAAATCTGGCCAATTGTTGCCCTATGTGGCTTGAATGACAGTTGTTAAGTTGAAAAAGGGACAGTGTGATGGGAATGCCACTTTAAATCTCAATTACCTCCTCCACTCCAATCAGCTTGGTAGAGCTTTAATGAAGTGCAATTCTCTGTCCTTTTCCTCATACTTCTATCTCCAGAATAAGCCTCACATTCAAGTTTGACAGCAGTACAATCAGTTTTCCATTCATCACTGGCCCTGTTTTAACCCTGCTGAAAAAGGGCCTAATGTACGTGGCAGTGATGGCAATTAGGCAGAAAAGTAATATTAGAAACAGACAAAAGCCCGAGTCTTTTAGCATTACAGGTGTTGTTTTTTTTTTTTTTTATAGCCCTTTCTAGACATAAAGGAATAGGCAGTGTTGTTAAGTTCCCTTCTTCAGTCTTCTCTTAAGCTGAAAGTCCAACGATTTCAAGATTCAATTAATTAGAGACATGGAGAGCCAAAGAACAAGGTAAAAGCTACGTTCCTTCTAACTGAAGACACACTTAGTAATTGGCCTCTTATTAAAATGGATATCTTCTGGGTGTATGTTTAATAAGGTTGATAAAAGTCATCATTTCCTCATTAGGACAGTGGATGAATATACTCTCAGTGCTCGTGTTTAGAAAAGAAGGGAACAAATATAAAAATAGCACTCTCTTAAAATGTAGGAATGTAAAATATTAAAACGGAGAAGCCTGGGGCTGATCCTCCGGGGTAGGAAGAGAGGAAATTATCATGTGTCTGTCTATGCATATGCAAACACAAGAACAGCAAAGGGAAAGGAGTTTACTGGGTGCTTCACTTTCTCATTTTATCTGAATATGCAAAATATAGAAAGCCTTTGAGCTCCACGACACGGACTACCACTGGCTCGTTAACATGACTTTTTGTCTGGAGGAACAAGGTAGGAGAAGCAGGTTACAAGAGACTTCTCTTTTAATAGGCAGTTTACACCTACCGTTTCTCTGTTTAATCGTTTTCTATTTATGTCATATGAGAATTGTGTGCATGCTGACGTATGCAATCTGAAACACATACTCCGGATTAGAATGCCTGAGTTTTTCTTTGGCTTTTTTTTTTTTATTATTTTGTGGTTTTCGGTGGGTTATATAAGTTTCTGTAACAGTTCTTTTTATGCCAATTTTTTAAAATGTCAGCAAGGTTGGGGTGGGTTTTTTGTTTTGTTTTGTTTGATAGATTCCACAGGAACATGTGGCGCTGGTGCAAGGATCTTGTTTAAGAGAATGGGACTTGGGGGTAAAAAAAAAAAAAATCAAGAAAAAAAACCCCACGCAGCAATTAGGCGGCTCTTGCCGCTCATTGGGGATGTGACACAAGTGGGTGATAGTGGCTTTCACCTCTCGCACTCCCTTCTCTCCTGCCTGATTCCTAGAACAATCCCTGTCAGAAACACTCTTTGAAAAAGGCTGCATTAGACAATGGCTCTTCACCCTTATTTTACGCTTTAAGTAGTGGAGCAGAATGCTGTAAGGGGCTGAAAACAAGGCGTAATCTGAGAAAGACGCGCAGGCATTGTTATAACTGTGAAAACCAGAAGAACCCCTTTCAGAGCCATGACTGAAAGTGCTATGAAGACCTTTAGTCCTTTGCACTCTCCCAATCACCAATTAGACAAACATTAACATCAATTAAGCTGTTATACGGCACAGGTTCCATATAATTACCTTAATGGGTTGATGCTTTCTTTAGCAGCAATTTCTTAAACAAACTTCATCTTTTGTGCAACAGGCTAAGAAAATTTTCAGCAGGGAGCATTTCCTTTTGTCAAGTTTTCTAAAGAGACAGCTGAATTGTTCTATTTAACAACAAACACCTTCACTAAGGACCCTCGTCTTGTCCCCGTTCCCACCACATTTGACTACTAGGCTCAAAGCTTATTAACCACCAGAGACAAAAAAACTGACTAGCCAGGGGAGCACAGACACATGCAGGGAGGGCAGTACACAAAGAGCCTGTGAGCCTGGCACTGGTTTGCAAGCAGACCCTAGGAGAAAGCACCAATTGAATTAGTTGCCTATTTAGTATCCAAAGAGCCAGATCTGTCCTTACCAAAAGCACAAAGAAAACGAAATAGAAAAACAGGATCTTGCTCATAAAACAAGACAAATCTGTCTAATTTATTTTGTACCAGTAAGTGCTAATTAAATGCAAGCTACTCAGATTCTTCCTGTTCCTGCATCACCTAATTCTCTTAGAATCACGACAATACTAGTCTGATTTTTCCCCCTGTTTAACAAACATTCATTTATAATGTACTCAAATACAGCTATAAAATGCAACCCTTATATCACTTCTATTTTTATTTTATATTATATCCTGGTATTTTCGCTTTGCTGTGAAAATACTTGGGGAGGGTGAAAATGGAGGCCGGGAGGGGCAGAGGGATGAAAAAGGACTTGGCAGAAACAAGTCCTTAAACTATCCTTCTCCATGATGAAGAACAAACGACTTGAGGTGCCTACGGTGACCTGTAATTGTTTTCTGAGAGCCAATGTATGTAATCAAATTTTATTGCAATTGATTGAAAGTCAAATAAATAACCTATTTGAGTAAAAATAATAATGATTTTAAAAGTACAAAGGGAAACCCTGCAATAAAAAAGGAAGCCGTTAGCCACACATGAGTGCTTATAAAATGTGGGGTTTTGCTGCTTGTTCTACTCAGAAGATACTGAATATGATAGCCAGGAGCCAATTCATTTTACAAATTTAAGGTCAGGGTCTGGACGTTATGAACAAGTGCTTGGTCCATTTAATCTCAATCTAGTGAACACCAAACACCACTTTGGGTCAAAGGCTCAAGGCCATAAAATTAAAAGGCAACTATGAGCTTACATGTACTCTTTAACCTCAGACCAGAGACAGAAATAGCCATTTGAAAGAATTAAATATATACATTGAAATATAGTTATATGGTTAAAGTTAAAGCATACACAGTGATACCATACTTGATCTGTTGGTGATAGTACGCTAAAAAAAATACAGGATAAGTCCCAGAGATACTTTCCTATGTATAAATTACAGTAGTTGGTAATGTTTATAAAAACATACCTTTAATAGGTTAATTTTTCTTAGTTTCTTCAGAAAATTGACAAAAGGTATGTATGCATCAACACGAACTGCTGCCATGATCAGATGGCACTACAAAAAAATTCCTCATATATATTTCTGCACTTATTCCACTGAAGATCTGAACTAGTAAACTGAAACTCACAAAATTTACAGTTTATGCCTTCAGTATCAGGACAACACTACCTCAACATGAAGTACGGTTACTGGTATGTCTCCGTTGATTTTGAATGTTTTACTCTAAGGTACAACTTCCTTATAGTGTTGCTTGTGCTTTGCCATTTAATTAATTTCTTCTCATATGTGGAGGGACACAGTAATTGACTTCATAGACAAAGATGTGTTTGATTGTCCTGTAAGATGTAATCATGAGTATTTGTGAATATCAGTCCCCGATCTTGGTGCGTAGCTTTGCTTTCTGTTGTATGTGCAATCTGGTACATACCACTGGTAGTTAAGTAAACAACCCAATTGTCCCATCTCTTAGTAAAAAATGTTGCATATATTGTGATCAGCACAGGGAGAGTACAGAATCAAGAAGGCATACTTTCTGAATTAGCTAGACCTTTATTGATAACCAGATGTGTGTGAGCAGATGAAGGGTGAGGAGAGTACATTGTTTCCCTTCTCCTCATTATTATTTCCTCATTTACTGGTTGCTTCCAGAAGCCACTTCACTCTTATTTGTCTTCTGAGAATCTTTTGAAACTGCACTAACAGGCTTGATGCCCCAGTCTCTTACCATATAGACTAAATAATGTTAGAATTGCATCTCTGTGTTGGCTGCAGGTTTGACCAGACTATAGGTTTTATTTAGGAGTGCATAGTATTTACTTTGGATGAGCCTGGCAAACAACTGAGTAAGGATGTTTAATTTCTTCATAGTTTTTTAGATATAAGGTATAGAGATCACTAATGGGAAAAATTAGTAATAATTAGTAATAACTGTTGGTCCCAGGAGATTATAGATGAACTCAACTAGAAGGCAGTGTAAACCTACAAGTATAAAACTACACTAGCTTTTAGGGAATTATAGTTACTTTTCTCCTCTTCTCCTAAACTCTTTGGGCGGAAATGAAGAAGAGGAGGGAATGGCAGTGGCTCCTTCAGCAAAGATTCAGAGCAAGAATCTAACTTCTATAACCTGAAACACCAACCAAAGAAGTCTGTCATTCTCCGCTGACCACAGTGGGAACCTCATGAGTGGTCTGCTAGTGTCATGAAATTGGATAAAGTGAATGCCCTACTCCCTCCAGTGCCTGGATGATGACAAGAGATCTTGCCTCCAAGTAGATGTCAATGCTCAGAACTATGAAAATGTACATTTACACAGTTTCAACTCTACCAGCTTCCTGTATGAGGAAGATGGTGTGGTTAACATTGCATAGTGAAATAAAAGGTTTCGGCACTCAGCAATTATGATGTTGGCTAAAATTTGAAGTGTTGGTGATTGGGGAAGCAGTATTAACTGGCTCCCTGCATATATGCTGATGAAATTGTGGTTTTTCATTTCTCTCTCCTGTGCGTCCCAACCAAGTTTCAGGAGCACAAGAAACACATTCTATAAGCAAAATAAAAACAAAACTCCTACCATCTAAGAAAGCAGTTATTCTTTAGGAATTCCTAGTCTACCTAATGTGATATATCTGCCATGTATAGGAGAAGGAGCAGCAGTTAGAACTACTATGGTAAACATTAAGCATTGACTATATTCCTGTATCCTGGACAAATTTATATCACATAAACGCACTGCTTCAGCTTGGTACTGATAGAAGTAGGTACCTTATCTACAGCACAGTAGTGAATTTGGGCTATTATTATCAGTAATATTTTAGGTAACATTAAAATGCTCTTTAATTTTTAATTCAACTAGAAGTGCATCTTGAAAAGTAAATGCAACTTAAATTTGTTTGCATCTATGTTTTCTCCACCTGTGTACCAGCTAACAGTGGTGGCATTTCCCAGAATGCTCAACTGTTGATAAGCATTGATCCTACCAGGGAGTGAGACATCTGTTGACTCTGGGGGTCAAGTGACTCCTTTTCTCAGGTGATTATGAAAGAGTGTCATTCTAGAAGAAGTAGTCAAGCTACACATACTACATATCTGAACCAAATTCTTTAGAAGATTCTTAATTATTCGTTGAAATTTCTCCCAATAAAGTTGTAATCCATCTACTTTAGAGTCATACCTCAAATATAATAGAATTTGAGGTTTGATCGAATTGTGGTAATAAACTCTGGCATTGTGTAAAATGTTAGGAAATTGTCTGGTATTTAAAGATACATAGGTACTTAAACTTCTCACCATTATTGATAGTGTTAACAGTGTTTTCCATCTTTACTGTAGATTAATATTCTCAGATAATATAATGGTATGAAGGAAAATAAGTGACAGGACCATCTTTTAGGAAGGTTGTTGCACTTTTTTCTTAGTACACTGACACAAAAGGGTTTTAAGAATGGAGTAACTTTCTACAGTAGGAAGAAAATGAAGCAATTGAAATCTAATTTTCTTATTCCATGTAACATTCCATTACAGGCCCAGTCCTGTAACTGTACTCATGTTTTCTCTCACTGGAGTCAGAGTCTGTTTTAAGAATAACACTTACAAAACTTTAGTTCCTAATCACTTCTCTTTCCTCCAGTTCCTTGTGCCATTTATAGATGTGCAACTAATTCAATGTTACATTCAGGTACGTGTGATGGTTCACATAGAATATGAGTTTTTAGAGCTCACAGCAGTTTGAGTCTGTTTTTACGGCTCAAGCTGCATGACTCTTGCAATTTTTACAGAGGTTTCAGTGTATGTATTTCCCATAAATTAGATCATAAAGCTTAGATCAGTTTCAGACTTTTTTCTCCAGAATTGTTTATAACAGAGTGTCTGCAATAAATGTCCTTTTGAAAGTAGTTAGACAGAGAAACAGTGTCAAATCCTGATGCTGCTCATATTTTTGATTTATCCTAAACCAAAAATACCCAAATGAAGAAAAACTGCCTATAATGTTTCAAAATTTGTTACTAAGAACTTGGGACAAGACCTCCTATAATATTACATCATTGAAAGTATTGAGTTGAGCCATAATTAATTTTTCTTCCTGCCCTGATATATGAGCAAGAATATTGTATGACATCAATGTATTGCACAGTATCTCTTAATATGAGGATATGAAATATTAAAATGATAATTATTTATCCAATGAACACGTGAGATATTTTATCTGAAATAAGAAACATCATTAAAAAATTATTAGCCTATTCTGAAACCATTGGCTCTTCAAATATAGTCTTATTGAAAAGCACTTTTGCTTATGCAAGGCTTCCATGTTTTTCTTTTTAAATTCAATTAACATTAATTAACAGGATTTTTGAAGGTTTCTCTGGAACTCCAAAACCTTTGTGAGACGTATGTGCATATAAAAAAGATGCAGTTTCCAAATACTGGTGCACATTATTTATTTATTTCTGTTTTAGAACACTAGTTGTTAAGAACAACTAAACAAGTAAGGAGAGAGAGAAGTCGAACTTATTTGTTTAATGTTATGTGTATGCATGTGTGGTATTAAAAGGCATGCTCATGTGAAAGAAATCACTGATGATATTAGAAATATGTACACCAAGCAAGGTGGAGGACTTTTTGGAAATAATTGTAATCTCATTGAGTAACTGATAACTTTTCCCATGCACGTGCATCTCTTCTTAACTTGGCATAAACTTTTTAACTTCTCCTTACACTGAAATTTTCTGAGACAAATAATGTGTATCTGGATGTTTCCGGGTATGACTACCTCTATCTAGGACTAGATAGCAATACAAATCTTTCAAATTTTAATCAATGTTCAGATTCAGATTTCCCATTGTACACTTTTATTTTTTTGCCTCTTTTTAGGCACCACATAACATGTACTGTTCAAAAGCCTATAATGAAGAAGTCTAACGGCAGCCTTTTTTGCTTAGAATGCTGGTGTCCTAATTAACTTGTGAGGATAGGTATCTCCACCTGAAAAAAAACAGTAATTGAAGTTTAATATTTCTTCAGTTTTTATTGAGAACTTTGAAGTTGAAGCCCTTCCTCAAAATTTTTGAAAGAGTTTTTAACTCTTTGAATAAACATCTGGTCTTACATCAAGGTACCTTGTCCCTGATATTGATATGAGAATAATACCTGGTAGCACAATAAAACCCTAACCTATTCCTTAAATATATTTGAGGTTAATTTGAGGTTAACCTTAAATTAATTTGAGGTTAATATTTAATAATAATAAATAGTATTTAATAAATTACATATATTTAATTCCTTAAATATATTTGAGGTTAAAAGGCTCTGGAGTATCCTTATCCATGTCCACTCTGGCTTTTTAGATTGGTGACCTTTTAGAAGAGGACTCACCTATTGTTAATTGCCACTGAAGTTTGCTTTTTTTCACTATTGTAGTAAATATTTAGTGCCAATAAAACACTATAAATATTTCATTGTAATATTCTGTACACATTCTGATGATTTGATAAAGCACTTAGAGAACCTACATAAAATCTGTGAGGGAAAAACCACTTATTTCATTATAATGTTCAACTTCATGTAAACTTGTTTTCCCCAAAACAACTGAAATAATTTTGTATGGTATCAGTTGCAAAAACAAACATATGAAAGCCTTCAAAAGGAACCACATGGATAGGTCATTAGGACTGTACAGCCTCATATAGTTTGTTAAAATTCTCAGAGGTTAGTTTATGTCTTGATACTTTAATAAACAGTTTCAACTTTGGTGAAAGCTGGAAAGCTTAATGGCTTAAGAGCCATTCAGAACCAAAACAAACAAACAAAGCTTTAACCACTTCAGTAACAACAGCACAGAACAAACAAGCAGTCTCCTTCGAAAATCCCAGCAATTCTAGGATCAATAGCCTCACCCTGTGCTTTTAAGTGATGAAAGCTAGAAAATCTCTGCTGTCGGCTCTTTTCAAAAATATTTCTGGCAAAGCTATAGTTGCAAATTTGATGAGTTTAGTTTAGTAATACCCATGTAGTCTAGAAGGCTGATTTAAGTACTATCACTGGTCACAATGAAAACAAACTAACTCAAACATCACTTTTAGATGAAATTTTCTCTCTGTAACCTTAATTTACAATGTTAAAATACCTTTCAACATGTCTTCCAAAACCTAGAGTTTTTGATTATTTTTCTAATTACCAGCAGCAGGACTTTTTTTTTTTCTTTTTATATAGGCAATTAAAAAAAAATTAGAAATATTTTTGTGAATGTAAAACCAGTACAGTGACTTAATCTACTAAAGAATGTAAGGCTGTTTCAAAGCCCATTTAACTGATCCGCCAATCAAATCAGCAAATACATCTATATACACAGAAAGAAGAAAAATAAACATTTTTTCCTTTATAAGATTAAAAGCCTGTTAGGCCCTTTTAAAACACTGCCATTGTATACTGACTTTCATGAAAATAGTGTTTACTTCCTTTTAGTTAGTCTAGACTTACATCATTCAACAGTACTTTTATATAGTAGATCTGTTATCATTCCAAAGAAGTTTAAATTATTCCTGCATCTTTAGACAATATTTATGCCTTTTTTTTCCTGTTTTTAAATACAATAACTCATATATTTTTTATTTTGGTTTGTATTTAAATTTCATGTTTACCCTTAATTATAAACTCAGAAGTAAAATAGGAGGAGTATTTACTTTTTAGCCAGCAGTTTGTATTTTACCCATAAATTATCTAGAAGCTTTAAATTATATACTTTCTTAGGTAGTCAAAAGACTGTAGGAATTGCCTTTATATGTCTACAAGCTAATTTATCTACTGAGAGTTGTTGGATTTTTTGTAGTCAGCAGACTTTACTAATTGTATTTCTAAAATGAATTCAGAAACATAGAATGTTGTCAATATGAGAAATATGAGCAATAAAACATAACCTGTCCCTGAATTCTTGTTTACAGATCACACAGTCTACCCAAATTTTTCACCGTAAAGGCATAAAGTCAGAATAACATTTAAAATATGTGGCTTTACACAGGGACACTGTTGTTTAGTCCTGATTCATTAAGATTCTTGATGCGTAAGCGAGTTGTCAAACGATATGTGGGTGGCTGTAATGGCAGCATGTAGGTTTGTATGGAAAACAAGTATGGCACTGTGAAGATTTTTTCTCTCTTTCATCATATAGGTACTCACATGTAACACTTGTAAGCGGTCTGCTAAGAGTCTTGCTGTCAAATGAACTAATTCACCAGAAACACATGCAAGTTTAAAACAAAGTTCTTCAAAGGGGGAAAAAAAAAATTAAACCACCTAGACTTTCTGTAGCCTAACCAAGTGACAGACACATAGACAACTTCATTGCTGCCAGAACAACACTCTGCACAGCCCACAGGCAAGCTATTTGTCACTGCTACAAGAATATCCTCCGCAACTTGGCATCAGGGTCCCTGGGTAGCCAACTGTGCTTGCACAGTGCTGGAAGTGCTAGCCAATAATAAGGACGAAAATGATCAGAGGATCTCATTATTATTACAAAATGTGTTATTGTATGAAAAACATATCTTTATAGGCATAAACATGGAAACTTTATAGGAAAATACCAATTTGCAGAATACCAGAAAATTGTATTCTATATGAGTTTATGGAAAGATTGTGTTTAACTCCACTTCCTTTTTCCTCTCTCCAGCCCTCCCATCCATCAAAAATGGTGTGCCACTCATCTGCTATAATATGGTAGGCTTTTTATGATTGTTTGTAGAAATAAGGTGTTTAAAATAATCTATAGCATTATTACATTATACATTATCCCACAGTTGAGCATGGCATGAGGTATCATGTTTAATGTTAAAATTTTAATGTAAGATGTTGGAAAAGCATATTTTACTTGTGGTAGATCTTCAGAGCCTACTAGCTTTGTTGTGGAACACAAACTCACATATTGCTATTTATGTCCCAAAGGTCAAATCTTTTCATTCTGCATTGTGTTGTGTGATACAGTTAATTACAAGCCCAAAGCAGCACATTCTTTTATATAATCTTGGCCTATGCAAAAAAAAATCCCTTTCTTGTTGCATTAGGTTCTATATATTGCAGTGGATCCTGCATGTTTAGAAATGTATTAAAGTTGGCTGCACTGTTGCAATTATCTAATTATGGTCCTCAGCCAACTGCTTTTATTGAACAGAGCAGTCCATTTCTAATGGTTCTAGGAAAGTGAGATAGGAAATGAAAAGTAACGACTATGAACAACCAAAACAGATTCCTAAGAGAAACAGTAGAAATAAAGTAGGAGGAACGAAGAGTTCTGATTTTAAAAAGCAAATAAAACAAAAGAATATCAAATAATGAAATAAAAATATCAAAGATAAGAAGAGGAGAGGGAAAAATTCCATTTCAAGTAAAAAGCCCATAAGAACTAGTGTAGTGATCAAATAAATTAATAAACCACTCTGAATTTTTCAGTTTGTGTTTACCTGACCATTTCTTGTAATTCACCAAACATCTTAGAGTATGATGTAATTTAAAAAACATGTGTGGATGTTCAAGAAAGATGAGCATTCATTTATTCTGTGATTGTGACATGATGCAAGGAGTATCAAGTAAAGACCCCTCTCTTTACAGGCAGATGGGCATCCAAGGTACAGTGCGGACGGAGAGTCAAGGTAGTGCCATATGGTCTGTGTGTGATATGTACACAAAGCACATGGAACAGAACATTTACAAGCAGAGAGTACCATAGTGCTGAATATGTATATATTGCGTCCATATGCATATGTTGCGTCCATTTTGTGCAAGCTCATGAACTTTATGAAAAATATATTGGTAGCTGCACAAATTTCCTCCCTTAATGCATGGGGTGGAACCCTAACTGAAGACCACAACATCTCATTATTCAAATAAAGCACTGAACAAGCTCATGGGGAAGCTGAGTATAATTTTTCTCATCTGTGACCTTGGCAAGAGTCTATTTTGTAATTAGAACAGAGCACTCAGAGCTCCTTATAAGAGGGGAAGAGACCGTGAGACACTTATCACTCAACCAATATCCTTCTCAATGTTGTCACGTTATAAGCGTGAGAACAGTGTTCTATACTTAATTGACTTTTTTTAGTCTCTCCTCTTATGAATATTTCCTCCCTTATGCAGAATAGCTGGAGCTACTGGTAGGCATCCCTTATAGGTCATAGAGATAAACCTATCAAGAAGCATGCATAGAATAATACCTTATTTGAAGTAGTAGAGTTTTAGACTGTAAACTCATCATTGAAGGCATGAGAGACTTGGGAGAGGGGAAAAGGAGAAGGCAAAATGGGAAAATAACAAAATGAAAGATTGCTGTTACAAACCACACTGTACTACTATATTATTCCCATTCCACAATCAGATGCTGTAAATTAGAGTACAGCAAAAACCCAAACTGGTTTGTTCCTATTCTTACATTGCAAGCTGTCTATTTAGACCAGGTAATTTATCCTTAAAATGGATATTACAAGATTTTTGTACACCAATTAAATTTATACTGAAGTGGGTATGCACCTCTATTTTTTAGCTTTGCAATTTTAGTTTTGTTGATCATATCTTTGGCTAATACTGCTTCCTGTTTTTAAGCTTGGTAGTAAGCCATTATTTTTTTCTAAAAATAGTTTAAATAACTGGTCATAACTAATGTCAGTACTTAAGGTGCATGAACAAACTATGATTCTTTCAGGCAATGCGGTGATGTAAATTTGTATTTTTCTTTTCTCTCTCTGATCTTTTAATTTATAAAGATAGGGATTATTTTGAACCATTTTTATAATTTATATAATATTTAATACTAAAATTTCAAATTTCACTTCACCTTCCCTCAACTAGTAGCAGATGCACGTTTATATTAGTAAATTTGAAAAAGATCTAACAAAGAGTTATTCCTTTTTGTCTCCTAAACTACTGAGATCTCTGGCAAGCCTTATTAACATTAATAGCATTTAAACACCCCAGATCTCTTCCTACTAAGGTTCTTTGAGGAGTTAAATTCACTTCTAAGAGGAGTTTGTTCTTCACATATTGACACAAAGGTGGCATTGTGTTTGATCTTGATCCTATCAAAGTTATTGACAATTTACTGGTGAATTCAACACATAGAGAATCAGGCCTAATGGCAATACACAATTACAGTTGGAGACTTATTCATTAATCATTCTCTAGAACAGAACTTTTTAAGCATCAGAATTTTTCAAAGTATTTGTAATTACGCTACAATGAGAAAAATGTTGTAGCAACCTTTACTACTGACATGGTTGCTCAAGCAGTTTTTACACTTGAGGCTTCAGATGCTATACTTCAAAGACTTCGTCATCAAACTCTGCCTTGCTGCCTGTCAAGAACAGCAAATCTTACTTTAGACCACAATGGACTTATTGGCCTGGTGCAAAATGTCAACAAACACTACACATGCCCGTCTGGGACTCAAGCTTAAAGGGGAAATCTTACCAAGCAGGATTGCTTGGTAAGGTGTCTATTCTTTCTTCAGTACCAGTCCAGTGTCAAGGGGAATAACATATGCATATTAAAAGAAGAAACAAGTGTAATGGAATAAAAGAACCTTGCAAGTCATGTGTCTTGCAAGAGAGATTAAAATACTCGAATATGAGGAGAAATTTTCAAAGCACATACAAGAAAAGTTACAATTTCAGGTCAACCAAATCAAGGAAATAATTGTAAATCCATTGTAGCATAAAAATTCCTGCAAGCTGCAATCACATTTTTACTTTGAGAAGTACCATGAGTGATATATTTATGTATTCAGTTAAAGAATTAGATTGACAAATATGTGGCTTGGGACAATAGAAAATATAGCTAATTATACACAGGAGCAGAAGCATGCCGATTCACTCCAAGCCACACTTGCCAGACCAGACTTGCATAAAAATGGCTTAAAATATGCTTCAGTTCTGCCTGTTGCAGAGAGACTGGACAGTTATATCCCTGGTTCTGTTTTATCTGCACCTGCAACCCTTTGGTCCACTTCATTCACCTCGTATGTATGAGGTATGCTTCACTCAGCATATGTATGGATAAGAATTAGACTCCTTGCTTATTGCAACAGTGTGGTTGTTTCCATAAGTAAAATGTAAATATATCTTTGGTACTTCCCACTCAGTAATCATGAAGCTGCCTTGGAGGAATGTTAAGCAGAATGAGAAATGAGATAATAAGAAAACCAAGCCCCTTTGCTGTGTAGGCACCTCATTGCAAGTGGTCTGTTTCCACTTATTTGGGTGACCTCTAACTACAGAGATGTCTCCTGAGGCAAGTTCCACTTTTTAAAGTGCATGTGTAAAGGGAGGAAATGTCACCTGTCTTTTCTGTACTAACGAAATGATTAGAACATTTAGTTGGGTAATGGGTTGTCATCCATAGACCTGTTGCTTTAGGAGAGGACTCTAGTCATAGGGCTGTGGGTTTCTAGGGAGCCTAGCCCCAGATTCTGAGCTCTGTTTCTTAATATCATACAATAGCCACTCTTTGCAATCGTCCCCAGAATTTCAGAGGATAGTTTTAGTTCTAGATTATGCCTTGGCCCTAAAGAATAAGCATCCAGTAGGAGTAAAGGGGACTTTTGCTTATTTCTTGGGACTTCCAGCTAATTTATTACAGATTGGGAGACTCAGCAGGAGAATCATAGGCATTACAGCTGCAATTGTTATCAGCCACAAGCTGGTATTTGTGAACAAGATAAAGGAGCGAATCCCCTCATCTTTTACTTTTGACATTTTACATTAACTCTGCTGTAACTATTTAAAGCTACCACAATTTTAAACGAAAGCAAGAGCAAGAAGAACAATATGTACATTGACTATTAAAAAAGCAATATACTAGACACTTTTTTTTTCTTAAAAATATACAATTGTACATACTTAGAATAAAAAAATGCTACTCTTTGGGAGAATATTGCACAAGTCTGAGGTACAAGAGGATTTGGACAAAGATCAAAAGTTATAAATCTCAAGCAATTCCTATGGATAAACCTTGTGTACAGTTTCCACCATAACACATATAAAAACTTGTTGTTGGACTAGAAAATTAAGAGTCAGGATGCTGAACACCATCTAGGAGTAATTTGTGAGAAGAAATGGGAAAATCAGCAGATTTAATAGGGGTAATATTCTGCTGCTAGTGCCCTTTCAACAAACCAGAGGCAGGGTAACAGAAGAAGGAGATTTCTTGGAACTGTGCCAAATAACAAGCTGTTAATTAATATTCAATCCAAATCCAAAAACTTTCTTGGTTTATATCTAAGGCTGCCCAAATGAAAAACTAGTGCACCTAATCAGTGCAAACAAGGAAGTACCCTGTGAAGGCGGTGCTGTATTCTGTATATTCTCACACCACATCATGTCAGACAATTGTTCACAGATTCTGCAACTCCACAAGACGCTCTCTGTCACTTCCAACATTTGATTAAAAAAACCTCCAAATTCTTCAAAATTATATTTATCAGTTTAAAGTATTACTAGGGGAAAGGAGGAAGAAGCACATAAGCATTTCCAAAATATCTGTGGCAGAAGAGGAAATGAAATAATTTTTGGGAGGGAAAATTAAGAGACATTTAAGTCATTCTGAAGCGACCTTGACCTACAGTTATTGTTTCTTTAGAAGTGAGAACATGGAAGGATTTTTGTGTACGTGTTTTGGATTAGTTCAAGGAAGTAAGAGTTAACTTCAGTTAACTGCTGAAGTGAAGAAATGTGTGAAGTGTGTATAGTGCTGTAAGGTTGAAGTTTGGTTTCAAGCTTATCTGAAGGGTGAGGAGCAATTGAAGAGAGAACGTGCCAAGATCTAAGTGAATATGGAAAATGCAGCCTCCTTCTTAGATTTCTTCCTTGCTTTCTGATTTTTGAATGGCAGCACTGCCTATAGATTTTTGAAAGGTAAACATGGAAAGAAGTCTACATTTAATACTGTAGATAATACTAAATTAAATATTTTCTAAACATAGAGTGAATATCCTTATCCATATATTTTTATATCATGACTGTAAATCATATGAAGATATTCTTATTTGAGGATACTCCAAAAGAAACAGCATATTTTGTCGATTTATATTGGGTTTTTAGTTTTTGTTTCAAATTCATCAAATCATTTTTGCATGTTTATAACCAACCCTATTCCAGAAAACATTTAGACATACATATAAATATACTACTCATGCTGTGGAAATAATGCTAAGTATAAGCTCTGTGTTTTGATGAATCCAGGCCTAAGAACAAAAATGACTGTAAACATTCTGAAAACATCTTAAGAGGAAATTCTGTAGCGTATGAAGTGCAAAAACAACTAGCATGATGTTCTTGGAATGCAATTATAGAGATAACATTATTGATCTGCTTATTAAATGCCAGGATGGAGACCAAGATAATTAAATTACAATTCTTGTTGTGCTTTCTCACTTGTTACTTGAAGTTATGCAAAAAATTTTATTCAATGTCAACTATTATCAAATATATTTATATTTTTATTTAAAATTTGTTACCATATTTATATTTACTCAAGTATTCCTGCCACCACTGGCAAAGGACAGATATTGAACATACACTGTAATCTTGTGGGTTTGGGTCCACTGCTTCAGGAAAATAAATAAATTTCCTAAGGTGAGTTTTGAGTATATAACCATTTGGGTGTATTGCACTAAAATGAGGGTGAAAGTAGAGCAGTTCACTCATCTTTTGTAGCATTTAGTAATTCCTTACTCATATCAAATAAGATTTCACCAGTTAAGAGATTATTTTTTAATAATCATAGCCCTAAAAAACTATTATTTCTTACATTGTTTTTCTTTTGTAAATTTGACTTCCCTCCTAACTGTGATATTGCATATTTATAAAAACATATATTTAAAACTTCTTAGCAAAAGGAAAAGTTAACAAATGTAGAATAATAAGGAGCTGTCCAAGATTATTTTTTACCAGATCCAGTAAGCAACTGGCCAATATTGCTATTACCAAACAAACTGGTAAAGGACATATGCTTGAACTGTGAAGATATCGAGAATCAGGTTGTAGGCTATCCACTAAAGGTATATATTACCCATCTGTTATCAGTTAGCTAAATGTAGAGTTACATTTGTAAAAATCATATTGTGTCCAGGTGATATGGGATGATCTTTTCCACTTGTTTTAATTAGGACATAACCAAGGTCAGCTGAGAAGAATTCATAGCAAGGGGGATACACAAGCCTTCCTATCTTGAAAGTTCACATGAGATTTCCTGAAACTTTTAGTAAATTCATACTTCCGGATTGGAACTGGAGATAATCTTCATCAATTAACTACAAAATAGGCATCCATTACAGTCATTCAAGGTATGAAATCCTTTCTTCAATAAGAGTGTATCGAAACAATGCCTTTCAAAAAATGAAGGTTTTTTTTTCTAAATCCCCCCTGTTACCAGTAGATTTCTGATAACATCTGAATATAGCCTATAATTATGTTAAAGCAATTCTATTTACTAAAAATGAAATTTGCAATGGCATTGAGCACCTATATCTCTTGGTAAAGACAGAGAGCCTCAGATATTTAACACCTTGATAGCATATTGTCATTTAGATAGATTCAAAATGCAACACATTCCAGTAAACACAAGGCTGATTTAATTTTGTCTCTGTTCACTTTATTGATTTAGTTGGAATACTGCTGAGTTTACAGTACTGCATGCTAATTCCTGCCAGATTCTGCCTTCACTGCTCACACTGAGCATTATTTTACTCTCAGTGTAGTCCCATGGAGCTCAATGGGACATCACCATGTGAGGCAGAGTAGCAGAATATGGTTCTGGTAGCAGACAGTTGTATACTATTTTTTAAACTAATCTTACTTATTGTTAAAAAGAAATAAAGGAGGGGAGAAAAAGAGGAGGTCTATGTAAATCCTTTATTTACATTTCCATGCACTGCAGAAATGTTTACACATTCAAATTTTAATTTTGCAGTGGTGAGCATTACCTGGTGGAACTGCTGAGACTATTTCAAGGGCTTAAATAATTATTAGTATTTTTAAAGGGAATATTCACTTTTGCAAACAAGAATAATGTAAGCAGAGACCTCTTTTTTGTGTGACCCCTTTTTCTTGGTGCTTTGAGTTTAAGCAAATTTCTTAACAATGCTACAAAATTTTAAAAAATATTGAACTTCATGTAATATGCTCCTGAGAATATGTGCTGTGAGTCTTCCTTACTTCATATGGAGTGACTATGGAGTGGTATAGCCCACACTGAATTGCTGTTCTTGTATTTTTTTTAATATCAAACCAGATAGTAGCATGAGATTGTCAACATAATTCTTATTAATTATACTTTCCTCGTTCTTCTGTGACTTTCATAATTATTTTTGTTGTTTTTTAATATAACTACCCTTGCACTTATGTCATAAAAATTCTGCCTTTTTCTCTTTTTTAATATTTGTATTCAAGACAAACAACAGGAGGTTGAAATCAGGCCATTTAAAAGAAACATCTGCTGACATTTATTCATATGCTACATGTTCCACTTTCATCATTGAATGTAATGATAAACACACATTCCAGTCAATAATGGCAATTCCCAGCCAAGCTTTACAAATGGTCTCTTTAACACCTAAATTGACAGCTCGGGAGAATTTGAGATAGAAGCTAAATATGGTACATTTGGACACTATTTTCCTAAGCCTAGAATGACTGGAAGACTTTAACAAGCACATACACTGTGGGTATGTGGGTATAGTCTTGACTAATACAGGTAAATATCTCATTAGACTTTTGTGTTTTGTAAGAAACTACTGAGAAAAGAAATTTTTTTTTGAAGGAATGACATTATATTCTTCCTTTAAAAAGAATCTAATTATATTTCCTTTATATGGGAGAACTAACCTTAATGGAAGCTGAAATTTGAAGTAAGTTTCCTTTTTGAAAGAGAAATGTTTTTGTCTGCTTTGGATTATTATTTCTTATATCAAGCTTGCTAATTGCTATTGCATTAAAATCCTTTACATACATTTGCTTTTAAAGAAATATTGTCAAGAACAAGATGGATTCCTGATTTAATTAATGTACTTTTATGTAAGAATGTCTCAGGAACTGCCATATTGCAAAATAGGGTCTTGTTCAAAAGCAGTGTTCCTCAGTTATGAGTATCCAAAGATGGCAAATATAAAATTATTAGAGGTTTCATGATAGGAACAAACAGAAAATATCCCTTTGTATGCATATAAATATATAATTCTGAAACAATAACAATCTCTTCTGCATTTCTGTGTATATTCATTTCCATTTTAGCTCAGATTGATTAACCTTCTTATAACTGCATCATAAACTGATTTTAAGTCAAGCAGAAAATCACAGCTTTTCCAAACTCCTTCATGTGTGAATAGTTTTTCCTTTCAAAACTCTTGTGTAGTTCAAAACAGGTCATTCATTATTTAGCAAGAGGGGGGAAATTCTACACACTCTAAAATAATGAATGTAAAAATAATTATAGGATCACAAAGTTATTTTGTATGGTATAATGAAAAGTGTTAGACATGAAGATAATGCTGTGTCTTGGTTGAAAGAAATTACTTTTCTGAAATCCTTTCGGTTTAGTTTATCATGTTTGAATTGGTCCCATTTATCCTTATGAAGAACTGCAAATATTGAGGTTCATTCAGCAGTTTTTTAAGGCATAGACAATTCACTTGGAGTAGAGTAGCAAAAGTCACTGGTGGCAAAGATTATACATTTTGTCTACCTTTGTCCTAGATGTATGTTCATAGCTACCATTATTTGTCTTTGCATTTCCTTTACTTTGCGGCGACACAAAATGATTATTTGAAACCTAAAGCAATATTAAGAGTCTATGCCATATAGCATGAAAATCAAGTAAATCAGTATCTGATACTGTTTGCAACACTATAACATAAAAACATAAACAAATTCATGGACATATAAAATGCGAAGGGAATATATCCTGGGATGAGATTTCACAGGCCAGTCTAGAAAAACTACTACAAATAAAGTATTAAAATACCAATCATTATCTTTCTGTTATTTAAACATCTTTCTTTATGCCAATGTACTGGAGTTTTGAGGATTGTTTTCTTTTTGTTGAGATTTGTTGTGCAAAATAAGCTTGTTACTTTTATTAATCTAAATGATTCTTTAAGTTGAAGAAAAAAAATTACAATAGGATTTTTGACTTCTAAATTAATGGAATAGACAAATTTGGTAAAACATCTACTTCAGTATCATTTAAATCTGCAGGAGTGCATGTTGTATTGAAATACAAATCTGTATACCACTGCATGACAAATCCAAACCTTGTGCCAGTGATCATAGTAGAAATAATGTGCTAATATTGTGTAAAAGTTAAATGATCTGCAAGTAGACCATTAAGCAATCAGTGCATGAATCTATTTAAGGCTGAAATTGTGGATAGAGCTTGGGAATGAATACCAGCTATCGAACATAAAGCTGTGTGTTTGCTAAATGCTAAATGCACATGGTGCAAATGGCAATGGTAGCCACAGTTTTTGCAAGCGTCTAATTGGGGTTACACAAAGCTACTGTATGGCCTATAAGAAGATGAATCCTTTGGATTGATCATCATCATTTTGAAATGATGAATTTCTCCACTTAAGTATTCAACCGAGTATTCTGGACCTTATCTATATGAGGAGTTAACCCCAGATACATCAGAACAAGTTCCATATCACAGCGTTTTCTACTGAAAAATGGTTGTTGTTTCTTAGTTTTCTATATTAGCAATTTTTTCTCTTTCCATTATCATGATTAGGTAATGTAACAATTGTTACAGTTAAAACAAGAAGTTCCAGAATCAGGATTGAGGAATCACCATTCTAAGACAAAAAGATAAATGTTGACAACATCCCTTTCTCCAAACATGGAGGAAAAATGTAAAGACATAACAATAATCTTTTTGTCTACTAAAAGGGACTAGGTTCTAAAATAATAACAATGAAAACCATAAATAATAGACTTGATATTACTGGAAAAGGTGTCTTGCTTGCGTAGAAGTGGTCTAAACCACACATGCAGAGAAAATATCTTATTCAGGTTGTAAATAAATCGTCTAAATCAAATTCAGAGATGACTTCTGAATGAGTAGTTTCTTTGTCCAAAGCTAATCTTTTCCAGCCCATGGTAAAAACAGAATTTAAAAAAAAGAATCAAACAAGATTTCTAGAAAGACGGAAAACATTAACTACTGGGCCTTTTCCTTGTCCTTGTACCATCCTCATAGTGTCCATGTAAGAAGTTTAAATCCAAGTGGGTATTTTAACGTTTTAATAAAATCTAGAAGATTCTGACATCTGTCTTGTCATTGAGAATCCAAGCTAAATGATGTGGTGGTCTTTTTAACTTAGAAAATGTCTGCTCTTTCATCATGTATCTTCTCCAAAACATGCTTGTGAAAGATTTGTACTGATTGAATTGTGTGTTCTAGTCTAGAATAGCTCAAATGTCTTCAGTTGAAAGATGCTCTGGATAATATCTTTTAGTTCCCCAGTGTTCAGAACTGGTAAGTGAATGTTTATATAGAAGAAGCTCAATTATTTTGCAAAATCATAATTTCATTCTTGTATTTTTTAGATATTTTATTTAGACTCTAAAAACAGTTGGCTACTTTGTCAGTGTACTGCCACTAATATACCAAGAAACTACACGCGGCTGTTTATTTGTGCATTTTTATTGGTTTTTTTTAGTTATTTCAAGGATTTTTCAGAAGTTTTCATGGCTGCTGATAGCCACTTGGCTAAAATTGCTCCAATCTCAAGAAAGTATTGAACATTAATGAGCTGTCAACAGAACTCACAGTGCTGCCTCTCTTTGACATAGAACACAGTCCTTATGTGAGGGCAAGACAGGGACAGAAAACTGCACAATTGTCACTATGTATTTATTTAAGAAACTGTTCTCCACATAGAGTTTTTCTTCTTAAACCCATTTAAATGATAGATGATTTAAATCTGCAGGTTAGCCAAAGCTGTAGTTATTTATAGGTGAATTTCCCCTCTTCTAGTTTGTTGGTTTATTTTTTTTAAGATAGAAAGGAAACATATGGACCCAAGTTTTTAAATCCTATTACTAGGCCAATATAGAAGCATGGTTGTAATTATGAAATTATTATTTAATCATCTAAAATAATAAAAAAATATTATTAAAACAAATACTAAAATTCTGGTATGTTAACTTTGTTTACCATTCTAATAAAAATGCTTATATTAAACACATTAAGATTTCTCTATCTTAATAATTAAAAAAAAAAGAAAATAGGAAGAACAAATTCTGCCAATGAATGTTTCATGACTTCAAAATGGATACATTTTCCAGTGTGCACTAGAAAGTTAATATGTTCTCAGAAGATTTCTTTAATTTAGTTGTTGCTAATTTATTCACACTAATACAGGAAAAAAATACTGCAAAATTTTTCATAACAAAAAACTGTGCATATCTCTGTGTTTTAGCTGGCATGTGGTTCTACACAGATGGTTTGGGGCTTTCTTTGCTGCAAAACAGATGGGCCTCCACTGTCCCTTACCAATCAAAAGAGAACTTGAAAATATAGGAATATCTTTACTTCCATTGTGTCCTGTAATTCAAGAAATTAAATGCCTAAATATATAAATATGACTTCCTGTGTAAAATGATGGAATATCATATGTTTAATTTAAACTATTTGTCTATATTTAATGTGAAAACTGTTGGGTGGTAGTGGTTTTCTTCCAAACAATAACTAAATATTACAAAAAGTATTGACTAGAATGAGAACTATTGCTGTTAATCTTAGCTGTGTGATATTGTTGTATTTGTACTTTGCTGATACTGTTTAAATTTATTTTAGATGTGATACGATGTCATTCAAAATAATTACCAACTTAAGAGAGCAGCTTGTTGACAGATCATCTTTTATTATTTTGTTCACATACTGCACTGTATGACAGTAGCACAGACATTTATGGCGTGAATATCAACTAACTTTGTTTTGTTCTATAAGCATTTGCAATGGGAAGAAGAGCGTTTTTGGGGCATTTTTTTCTTATTGACATACCATTTCCTGCCTCATTTTGGACATCTGAGATGAGGCATCAAAAAACACTCTTGTGGCTATAATTAAAAGTCCCAGAGGATAGAGAAGGAATTAGTCTGAGGGACTGATTCTCCTTGAAATCAAAATACCGCTGGTGCCAGAGGAATATATTTACTGATCATCATACTACAAATGGTGCAGACCATGTGAGTCTGGGCCCGAGTCTTCAACATTGCTACCACTTATCCCACAATTCCTGCCACCATTAAAAGCTTTATCACTTTTTGGCAAAATGTTCTGAGGAAATACACTCTGAAAAAGTATGCTAGACCTTATAATGTCTTTTAGGCCATATTTCTAAACCTTCACAAAGTTAGCTGAGGCTGCACGTAGGCTTAGAAATCTGATTTGGATCCGGCTGCAGTGCTCAGTCAAAATTCATGAACACCATAATGCAAAGTATATGATATCAGTTCAATAAGATCCTATTCCTCTATACTTTAGGATATGGCCATACAATGCTTTTGAGCACATTGGATATTCCTTTTTAGTGATGTTCTGCCATCTCAGTGATAGGCAAAGTTCCTGAGTTATATACTTGGGAACATTCTGAGGTGACTAATTTTTTTTAAGTGAGCTTTCTTCCAGCTATAGAAAATGAAGATCATAATTTCAGAGCATTACATTAAGGTAATATATCTATTATAACAGTCCATGAATTATAGCAGCATACCATTTCTATCTGTTCCTTGAAAATTACAAACCTACTGCCACTTAACTTCATTAATGATGTACATTTTTATCATCCACTAGCCTTGTGTGGGAAGAAGACACATTTTGCTGTGTCTCACTTAAAGGAAAAAGGGGCAAGTCATCCAACTTGTTTTAAAGTATGCTGATTTTGTTGAATACATGGAACTAAGGAATGGAACATCTTCTCTTTTCCTCTCCAATCTTCATTAATATTTATAATTCAACTTTTATTTGGTACACATTGTAAACAATATATTTTAACAGCAGACTTAGACCTGGTTGCAATACACCATCTCATGTACATGTAGAAAAACTTCTAACTGCAGGTGATATTGTTGTTACTTATACATCAGTCTGCTGAAGTTATTTTTTTAATTATAATTTAAAAGGGGAAAAGGAACAGATTAAATAGTCATATCACAATGCCAGAATAGTTCTTTGAGATCCTATACATATAAACGACTTTTTGAGCAATTATACCCACGAAGCTATAAAATTAATTTGATAATGCCAAGTATTCCGATTCAGGGATGATGTACTCCAGTTCATGGCTGAGGGGAAGAGATATTCTGATACAGAGGAAATATGAATCACTATGCATCTTACAGTTTATTCTTCAATTGAACTCTACAATGATGCTGAGAAAAGTGTTGACTCTTTCCATAGCCTTTCTGAATGCAAACATTGCATTCGGGATGAAAATAGTAGACTATACGAATGGAAGGACTGTACAGTGGGAGATGTAGGAAAGATGAGGATTCCACAGTCATGTATTGCTGTCATAAGCCAGCAAGGTTATTATACCTGAAGTGTGGTGTATTTCACTCTTAGGTGGGACTGTAGCACTCTTCAGCAGGTTTTTTGGAGGTCAGAGGAGGACCATTGATAGCTACCAAAGGGAATTTGTCTAGTCTTCCTTGCAGAAAAGCTAATCAAGAACAGTGATTTCAGGAAGGATGGGATCAAAATCCATGTGCCTTGTGGACAGTTTTGGGGATTAAAAAAAGGTACTGCCTTTTTCTTGTCAAATCATTAGGTAAGTGCAATGTAGAGTCAACTTAATCTGTCCTACTTTTTAATATACATATTGTAATAATCCCCTTGATTAATTCCTCAAAAGTAGATATTTTTTTTTAAGAAGTAGAAATGCTTAAAATTTGCTCACTGAATATCCAGTAATCAAATTCATGAAAGTCTTCATGTGATACACAACAGTATTAATTATATACAAGTGAGTGGAGCTCAGTGTAATTACTGACTTTTTTAGGACTGTGCTTGTCATTTGGGTCTTGATGCTTTTTAAACTAAAATTGTTTGGCTCAGTTCATAACTTATAGAGGTATAATATATTTTTTCTCTAAATCACAGCAAGAAATGCAAAAATGTACTGAACATTTTAGAAAATAAGTTGAATTATAATTTTTATATCAACTTTTTGGAATATATTTCAAATTACAAATTTCATATAAAAAATTAAAATTCAATTAAAGCAAGTGTCATTTTCCCCCATTTGTACTTTATTTCATAAAAACCTGTAAAGAAACATTTTGCCAACTAATAATTTAATAAATTTAACTTGTGATTCAAAGTGTTAAAACAAAGGATGTTTTTCCAGCACATGTAACACAAGAGGTTTTTGCACCACAGTTTCAGAACTCTTTCTTGCTAAGAAACCTTATCTAATCCTGTTTCATCCTTTAAAACTGCCTACACACTAATCTCAAGGGACAAATTTAATACTTTGCAACAAAGGGAATATAGCCCTTTCAGCTTGAATAGAGGAATTGTTGGGACACCACGTGAGGTATGAATAACACTATAATGCTGCCTTTTACTTGGCAAAGGAAAAAAAAAGTCTTCTCTTGCAACCAAAAGATTAGACCTTCTTCCTTAGGTTAAATTTTTTGACCCGTGCTATATCCCAAGACACCTATTTTACTGTTGTATTTGGGTCTTCTACCTCTTGTGAAGTAAACACTGAGCAAATATAAGTAAACAGTTTGTTTTAGCTGAAGATAGAAAGGCACTATTTAATTGAGTTTTGATGATAGATGTGCTCCAAATGTTGCAAACATCTTTGACATGGTAAAATAATATTGTCTTATGGCATGTGTAACTTACATAAAGAATATTAGTTTAGCGCTTTCTAAGTTTACAACATTTAAGTGAGAAATGACATAAGAAAGCCAAATTATTTAATGTAGAGAAGAATAAATAAAATTGGATAACTCAGTTCTTTAGTAATAAGAGATAATTTTCCTTATTAAATTCTTAAAACTAGCATTTGAATTTGTACCCATACAACCTTATTCTTATCTTATTTTCATATCTTACAGTTGTTTCTGTTATTTCTTCTTATAATCTTGTCCAATATATTGTTTCTACATTATATATTTTTCCAGCTTTTTCAAACAATACCTGTATTTGAGCTTATGAAATAAATTTACTTAAGGTAAGACTTTTCTTATCAAGATGCAGATATAATTTGACATTCTCTGGAATTCAATGTACATCACTACTGTATTAATTGTAATACAATTATACTTGGTCGTGATAAAATAGAGAATAGTGTAGTCAATAGAGCTGTAAACTTTTTTTCTTCCCCCCACCCCCCAGCCCCATTTAACAATGTAGTTTTGGAGAAACAGATATGGGATTACCAACTAAGTTATACTGAATCTGTTTCTTTGCGTACTGAAATAATAATTACTCTCTTCTTGTTTCCTCTTGTCAAGAAAGAATTCCATGAACCAATAGGTGGTCAACAGCAGAAGTTACTTCTTGCAGGTAAGAAGACAGAATATTAAACTCTGAGATCACATGTAACTGATTACTGAAGTGGTGGAATGATTTTCTTAAAAGCAATTTGAAATCAAATACCAATCATCAATAAGAGTATCCAGTTCCTCCAGGTTTCACCTGGATGATGTGGATTGTCTTGCCACCATGTTGCCAAAACAAATCGTATGTTTCCGATTCTTTTCATTCAGCTTACATTTAAATGCAGAAGAAAAACTTAAAAATGATTATTTCTTTTCTTTACATTCCATTGCATTAAATTAAAATTTGTGGATATACATAAAAATATTTCTGATTGGTTTCTTTTAAACAAATAATTTCCATAAGATGGACTGCCCTGCTGAGAATTTATCTTACCCACTGCAAACCCACTCTTGCTGGGTTGCTAACAATGAGCAAGACGGGTAAACTCTTTGTATCCCATTAAAGACATTAATTTTGGACCAAAGGATAAGAAGCCTTATATAAACACAGTGCTGTTTTCTTAAAACAGAACATGAACTGTGGTGGTACTGGGTGCCTTATTTGCTTATATATCTTAAGCACTGCCTTCTCTATAAAGATTCATCTTTTTTCTACTTTAGGCACTTATTCTTGAATGTGCCAAGAATTGTGATCAATTGGGAAGTCAGCCTGGTTTCAATTCTTTTAAAGATAAAAGACCTAGTAAAAATGAACAGGTCTGATTATTTCCTGCCTTGCTGCTTGTGGAGTTATTATATCAGTATAGAGTGTATAAAAATGCTACATTCGTTGCATTTTGTACAAACTTTATCCTTAACTAGTGGATTATTTAAAATGAAAGCAATGAAAAATCAGACCCATGGTTGTTACACATAGAGTAGTATGGTCTCATTTATTTAAGAGTAATTATGTGCATACTAAGCCTACTAACATACTAACACTAACATACTAAGTGTTAGAGTGCACTCACCTTAATTAACAAAAAAAAACAGAGGGAAACTTATAAGTACTAACTACACCCTTTTTACCAGAAAGTGTAAAATAACCTACCACATCAGATTCAAACCCCAGAAGTTGCAATCTAAAGTTGGGGAATTATACCTTACTATAGTTATTTCCAGCCTATGGTAACAGGAGAAAATTACCAAACTTAAACACATTAAATTGTCTGTTTTCAATGTAAATCACCTATATACATGCACTTTCCATAAAAAAGGGGTAATGATTAAGACTTTTCACTGTTAATTGAGGTGCTTCTTGCTACTGAATAAACAAAGGGATTTTAAACATGAAGTGGCAGACTCCTTTATCTTGCTGATTACTGTCAGTAAAATTGACTATTCCAAAATTTTTGTCACAGAATAGTGCTAAAAAAAAAACCTACTAAAAATCTACTAAGATTGTAATAAATACACGTGATTAAAATAACAAGGGAATCAGGCTTTAAAAAGTTTATCTCAGTAAAATTGTACTTATTTATATGTCTTCCTCTGCATTACCTTTCAGTTGATTTTGACAACAGACAACTGAAAAAAACCAACCTAACTCAAAGAACTCATGGTCATCACATCTTTCTTTGTACTTATACAGCTGCATGGACAGTACAATATTTCTGTCAAGATTTTGAAAAACACACTGCAGATGAGATGTTTGCTAAAGATTTATCTCTTCTCTACAAGTTTTATGAACTGTCTCATGCACAACAAATTGTGCATGAAAGGACTGAGTCCCTTTATTTAGGGACAATTTTTTTCTGGGAGATGATTAAAATTTATTCTCCGTCAAATATTTCCATAAAGCATTCTTATCTTGTGAATTGGGGTGACTCCAAAGAAAGTGAATTTGGGTAAATTGGGATTACCAAGACCTTGTGGGCAGTCTACATGACTGGAATGTTTTAATCACAGATGTCCAGATGGATTAGAAAAAGGTCTCTAAAGATGTCACTTTATATTAGGCACCATCCACATACAACAATCTCAATTAATAACATATATATATATATATATATATGTATGCAGGCTTATTCAACAAAACTGGGATAAATTATGAAGAAGACTGACTTGGGAGGAAAAGTTAAGATAGAAATACATGAAAGTAAATGGCAAATTTTAATGCCTAGAATGGCTTCCAGCAATATGAGGGTTAAAAGAATACTAGTAACAAAATACGCTAGAGTAATGCTGTAACCATGCTACTAGATATTCCTGATTAAAACAGTATGAGTACAGAAAGTATTTAAATAAATATTTCTAATGTTTTTGAAACAAAGTAGCTAACACATTTTTTCATAATGCAATAAAGGAGTATTTCTAATCTGCTGTGCTAGAAATTCATACAAGCTAAAATATTCAAGGGGTAATATTTGTTTACCAGCATATAAAAATTATTTCCATCTTCTGAACAACTTACTAAAGCTTACCTTCCACAATAAGGAAATTCAGGAAGGGTAGGAAGTGGCAAGGAGCAGTGAAGTAACACATACTCTAATAGGCCACTAACATTTTAATATAAAGAAAACTTATGAAAAAAATGATAGGAAATTCAGTTGTCAAAGAATTAAGATACAATAATTCTAGTCAGCGTGAGTCTACAGAAAATATGTCTTTTCAGATAAAAGTAATTTCATTTTTTGATGAGATGTCAAGTTTCATTGTTAGCACTAATTGTATAAAGGTAAGAGACTCCAGATTTGGTTAGACATTAACGAACTGGCCAACTGACAGATTTAAAAAAATTATGTCAATGGAAAATAATTGTCAAAAGGAGCATTTCTAGTGTGGTTTCATAGGGACTGGAACAAGTCCCAAAGCTTTTCATTGGCGATACTTAAGTAATGTATCACCCCAATACAATTTCTAGGTGAAACAAAACTTGGCAGAGTGATAAAGCAAGCCAGAGTCATTTGATACTTTTAGACGGAAATATAAGGCAGAAAGGGAACACCATGGTTCTCTTCTCTGAACTTTAATATGAATTCTAATTGACTTTACTAAATCAATGTATTTGGACTAAAAGTCTGAGAAAAATATCCAAGAACGTTTATTAGAATGCTTCATATAATCCACTGCACTGCAAAAAACACTGCTATCCTGAGCAAGCTGTTCCAGTATTTAAAATGTGTGCTTTATCTCACATCTGAATTTGTCTGGCTTCAGGTTGCAATGATTGTCTTGCAGTTATGGGAATGAAGTTTTTGGAAAGCTGAACCAGCCTTAGAGGTACTTCTCTCTCCCTTTAGTATTAAACAGTTCAGGTTCTTACTTTGCTACATCATGTAACCTCATGTTAAATAGGGCGAGTATGGACGTACTCTCAGGCCAAAAGCTTACCCAAGAGACTCAAAGTAATTGCTATCGTTGGAAACATGGTACCTTGGTCATGTTTCTACCTAGATGGAAGAAGGTCTGTCCTTTAGTACAATAAGCACAGTAAAACTTTTCCAAGCACATACCATTGATCTACGTTAATCTACTTTGAAAAATTACAGTAGGCTTCAGTCATCTCATTAGCTTTACTTTAGTTTCTGTGCAGAGATACCAGAAATGAAAACACATGTAAATATACCAGTGTAAATAATAATAGAAATCAGAAAGGGGCATGGAGAACTGTCATCAATAAAACAAACAAACAAACAAACAGAAACATTAAAAAGGAGACACAGAACTCATCAGGTCCTCCTTTCATGGGAAGCAGAATTGAACTGTTCAGGGAGATATTGTTAGGCTAGCTAGAGGCACTTCTAATTAAGTTTCCAAGCATTAGCTGGACTTGTTTGATAATTTTTCACATTAAAAATTGATTTGGAGAGATTGAGTATATTCAACTGTTACTTTTTTTTTTTGAATGAAAGGATCTCTATGTGGATCAAAATAAAATCAACTGAAACCAAATGTTGAAGAGTACTCACTAGTCACCTGCACAGTAAAATGTTGCACTGAAATCTATAACTCTTAAAATCTTCTCATTAGAGAGGCTGAGCTCTAAATAAACATGCTTTCACTACTAGGCAAAAAGATCTAAGTACAAAAGAGGAGACATTCCATTTTGGCACGTGCTGTCTACTCTCAGGTTCTTGAGCAAAACAAAAGATTTCTTTTAATCCTTTTGAGAGTTGCAATAGCTCAGTTTTCTTAAATGTCATTTTAGGGTAAAACACAACAAGGGAACACTCAGCATCTCAGAGAAAGATGCAGCTCAGCACATGGCTGAGAACTTTGAATATCAACTAATTTTTTTACAGCATTCAAATAATATAAAAACAACTGATAATCTGACTTTATAAGTACATGGACCCTCTTTGCAGAACCAGACCTGGCACAAACAACTTTTACATTGCTGTTTTATTCTTTGTTATCTGCATAGTCACAAAATCTATACCTCAAGATCCCCATTTCTTATATGAAAATAATTTAAATAAGATTATTCAATTAGGTATAAATTAGCTGCCAACGTATCAAAAAGGGAGAAAAAAATGGACAGATTTAATGTTGAAAACAAGAAGAAATAATATGAAACCTCCCAGTAAAAGTTACAGGTAGTTGTTTGCCATGGTAAGACTAAATGATGGCATTTTAGAATTCAAGATCTTTGCATAGCACTTGTAATATATCTATCTGTCCAAGTACTTCCTCCAATGCAGCTAACCATTCTTCTGTTTCTTCCACCTCTGCTCCAGCTGCAAAAACCTGCATCCCTTTCATCAACTAAACTTTTATCTTCACAAATGACCTGAATGGCCTTGTGACAAAATGGAGCCCTAGGAAGCTTATAAAATAAAAAGAAAATCCTGCTGGGTTACAAGGTTGGATATTCCCTGTCAAGCTTGAGTGGATTCCATGGAGAATACAAATCAGACCTTCAAGTGAAAATGATGAACTGAACTACAATCTGCAGTACTTATGAACCTTTCTTATTTTGAATATCTGAACTTTACAGTTGTTGTCCAGTAGAAATACCAATTAGCTACTTTGTGTGCAGCTAATGTCTGCAAAACTGTCAATTCTCTAATGAAAAACTAGGAGAAATAGCTCCTTGAAATATAAGTGTTTCAACTTCTATATAGAAGACATCTCAGAACTGAACCTTAACATTTTTCCTATGAAAACTCACTGCTAATGTATAACTATTTTGCATTTAAATTCCACAGTTGGTTATGAGGAAATATATTGTGTTTTAAATCTTTAAGCCTGAATAAATTATTTGTCCATACAATTACTTTGCTTTTGTGTATTCCCTTCAAGGAAAATTAAATTATCAGCTCAATATTTGAAATCCAATGAACAATGTTTGGAAAAAATATATTTCTTACTATACATTAGAAGGCAAGTAACAATATATCCTTAAGAATTTTTAAAATGCATTAAACAGAAATTTCCTAATCAGACGGATATTTTATAATCAGGAATGCAAAACATGAATATGACAAATAAATTACTTAGTCCTCTGCTTTTATATAAATTAATTGAAAGTTGTGGTTTATCATTTTTTTAACAATTTTTAAATAAACAAAGTGGGAAATTGTTCCCCTGAGGCTTCATTAAGCTTTTATAAATGCTTACAACAATTAAGATTGATGAAATCAATATATTTACATTGCTTCATTCAATGGTTCATCATACTCTACCATTTAAACAATGAAATATAATTAATAAATTGTTAGATCGTTTTTCCTTGTTTTATTTGAAAATGTTTCGGCATATTTTAACATATCATTTTTTGAAGTAGCAAAATACTCTAATGTATAACATTAATAAGCGGTGATAGACTTTACTATAAATATTGCCTCTGTTGCCAAGTAAAGTTAGATACAAAGCAGAACATTGCAAACATCAGTTCACTCACTAGTGGTAATGAAAACATGGGCCTTTTGTATTATTATTTGTGTATGTTTTTTCTATGGCTACATGTTCTATTAAAATACCTACAAAGCAGCATTAAAATAGTAATGGCTCAGTTTCTTAGAACAGAATTATTGATCAAAAAATATGGTGAAAATAAGGTGCTTGAGTGCTCCATTTCTGTAGTGGGGGCCTACAACCCATTGCTGAAAGAGTAACACCACTGAGATTTGTGTGATTCCCAGTCCAGTATGTCAGCTTTAGGTATGTTCCAGTGGTTTAAACCTCTCAGAACAAATGCATAAGAAGTAACAAGCTTATTGATCTTATTATATATGATGTAGCCTCCAATTTATAAAACAGATCTGTTAGTTAGAAAATGTGTGGTTAGACTTGTGGCATCTCTGAAACACAAATTCCTTTACTCTGTGGCATTGGAACAGGAATTTTAGAAATACAGCTCTGGAATTAAATATCTAAATTCTTTTAATTTTATGCCACTAAAGGGAATTCATCATGAAAGGGAAAGTGTACATCTGTGAATTTAAAGAAAAGAGTTTAAAAAAATGGTTAACCATAAGACAGCAACCAGACTTTCTTTGCTTGTTCTCACTGCATTTCATTCATAGTGACTGTTGGCAGCACTCAGTATGTGGGGTTTATATATGTATTTATAGATATATACATATTTCTTATATAGGAAGCTTAGACACTTGAAAGTAATATTGTTTTCTCAAATCATTCCACAAGGACCAACTTGTCCCCTTTAAAGCTGCAGTTCTTGAACTAGAGACATCAGAACTGGATATGTCTCCAGATTTGTCTGAAGGTGCTTTATAAAAGAATGTAATTTTCTAAGGAACCTAATTAAATTGAAAAAAATATCCTTCTGTTCTAGCATTACCTAAACAATGCTACAAAACTACTGAGTCAGTCCAATATGAAGCTCTGAGTCTAACACAACTCATTCTTTAAGAAGTAAACTTCTTTGGCTCGTATTAGTTTTGCAACTTGTGTTATCATAATATTATAAGAAAATGTAATAATATAAGAAAAAGAAGAATTGTTCTGAGTGGTTTAAGCCTTCTTAAGAACTGGATTATGACTGATTAAAATCAGAAGATTAAATTGACTATTGAACTTCTAAACTTCTCACACATCCTCATTTCATATATCCTGGTGTCTGGTGAACTAGACTGATAACAGAATGACAGAAAAATCCAATTTAAGTGTCAGTCAGTGCAATGCAATTAATTTGGTGTTAAGATGGAACATTAGTATATTTTGTAGTAGAAGTTAAAACATTTTTGGAGCGTTGTGACACTTACTACATGTATTTCAATAACTACCACAGCTTTTCTAAAAAAAAAATGAGTTTAAAAACAAAAAGTCTGCAAACTGAAAAATGAATAGAACTTTTTATTCTAAATTGTTACCAATCATGCTGGAAATTGATGAAAAGGAAAAAAAAAAGCTTTCCAGCAGCTTCTGTGAACTAGAGGTATCTCTATATGTCTATAACTATGTATCTGATTCTGGCTACAGAAACTGGAGGCAATCAAGAATAGCTTGTATTTGACATAGATCCTGTGAAAACGAGATCAGAGCTCAACACCAGTGACTTCAAGATGACTGAGGATGAATTCTCATTTGCAGTAGCACCACTGCATTTTGACAGGGGAAAAAAAGCATAAACTTTATGAGTAACCAGATGGTGGTGGGGGATAAATATATTGTCTCCTGATCCTTCTCTGTCTCAGAATCCAACTACAAATATCAGTCCATGTGATGTTAGACAATACAGAAGAAAAATGTTGAACAGATGAACCAAAACCGGCACCTCCCAGCATAGAGCAAATTTGAGCTAGAATACAGGTGTTCATGTTTAAACTTGCCAGGTAGCCAGGAAACATTTGAGGGGGAGGGAGTAATCATGATGAAAAGAGGAAAGAGAGGAAGAATGATCCTCTTCAGTGCTTCTCCTTTAGACTTCCGCCTCTGTAAATTAGCATGACAGATGTATGATCTGGGAATTTTTCCAGAAAAATTTTTAAGAAATTAAAGCATTCAGCACTGGTTATGCTAGGAATGTTTTGTTTTTACTTTTTTTTTTCTTCTTCTGGTCTGCCACAATGCATGGATACTTACAGATCCACTCTGATCCCACCCTTGATTACTTGAGAACTTGGACAGTTAAACCTGGTTGCCAGGACTAAAAGAACAAAACTTGTTTTTCTCATTTCTGTTCCACAAAGACCAAAATCTATTCCACAAGAAAGTGTTTGGTTTGTCATGTATAAACTAACAATGTAGAGGTACAGGTCTACCACTTAAATTTGATAAAATAGGAAATGACTAATGCAAATGTTTGCGACTCATGGCCAGAGCATAACATATTTAGATATTTGTTTTGCTAATGCCCTCTAAGAAGCTGATATCCATGAACCCAAACAATTATAATCATAGAAAGAAACATATACCCACACACTTGTATGTCAAGGGGAACACCATTACCAAATCTGGGTGAGCAGATCACATAGCAGAACTGTTGATGCATGTACTTAAACACTTTTAAGCCTCTAAAGACACCTCCTTCATACTATTTTTATTTTTATGACAGAGATCTTGGAAATAACAAAAGAGATCAGAGTTCTGCTGCACTAGATGTTGTAAAAAACATGCCAAAATCTAAACAGTCAAGGATTATTTAGAGTATCAAGCAGTAATTATTTGCATTGTAGCGTTGTCTACAGACCACAACCTTCAGGAGCCACAGAAACAGAGCAAAGACATGGCCCTAGTTCAAAACAGATTATAAACTAAGTGAAAGAATACATTTAGCAAGCAGGAAATAAGAAAAATATTATCTCTGTTTTCCTAATGACAAACTAAGCTACGAAAAAAATAATAGCTAAATCTATATTGTGAAGTATTTGAACAATCATTTTGCATAACTTCTTGAAGAAATAGGCTCACAAAATGCTCTACCTGCACATGTGTGTTCTCATGTAAAGTGCCCCAGCTTCCTAGATACAAACTTGGGAGTATACACAACTGCTTAAGTTCTGAAGCTGCAGACTGGTTAAAGTTGAAGTCCCCAAAAGAATTTCAAAGCAGGCTTTTTCCCCTCTGTTTTGCCTATATAATTTAATTCATTTTACCAAATCTTGTGTGAAGTAATGGAAATAACTCACTATATACTTGGGAATCTTTTCAGCTGTTGTAAATGCCTGAAAGATAGAAATCTAATCTAACCAGCAGTCTGTTCTCCCTGTATAGTTAAGAGAGAGATACAAATATTCCAGAGGGTGAATCATCTTCTTAAAATAGCATGATTGACATTGTAGAATTGCTTTTCCTTCTCCTTTAATTAGAGGGAACCCTGACCAGCTCAGAATAGGTACATACCCTTACATTGAATAACATTAGGTGAGATGAATAGGAAAACAATTTCATTGCATGGCAATAATTAAGGCACGAGTGGAACACTTTGCAGGATTTTATTTATAAATTTATTGAAGAGAAGAATTCATGCAGCAGAAAATGTTGAGATACAGAAGCATTCTCCATCCAGATGTAAGCTGCTATATCTGATTTATTTATCAAAAAGCAGATTAAAAAGGGAGTTGTTGAGAGTATAGGAATATATAAAATGAAAAAAACCCACCCCTATTTGTTATTCTAACAAAACAAACTCCAACATGGTGCAGTGAATGAAAAATGAAGAACTAAACATATTCAGTCAAGAAATAAATTCCACACTGAACATGACAATATAACTGGAGCAAAGAACTCCTCATAATTTCAAACCTTTAATAAAGATGGGATAACTTTTTGAAGAGTATTCTGTAATACTAATTGTAGGGGTCTAATCTAGCTTTAAAATCTCATCCATTTTGGAAGCCTGCTTGACTGCAAAATCTGAATGACTTGAACTATAACATGATTACACAGGTAAATGGTTTTTGTTACAGAGGAGGCCTAATATACAGTAAACTTCTGAACTATTGAAGCATGTGAATTCTCACAGCAGTAGATGCTTCCCTCTTAAATCCCATATCCTCGTGGTTTTCGGAGAAAGCAAACACCTACTTTTTTTCCTAAATTTTTTTCTGGAGTACAATCTTTGCAATAGATTTGTAGTGTTGAGAGAGAGCCTCTGAGGTCATTCCCCAGTCAAACCCATATATTTTGAAACTATGCCAGTTTGAGACAGTGTGTGTCAAGCTCTTCTCTAGTGCTACAGGGACTCATAGAAAGAATTGATTCAAGCATGTATTTCCATTTTAAAGGATTGTTCAAGACATACTCTAATTTTTTCTGATCTTTGCTTTGAGCCTCTTCCAAATTTGTGGGTGTTATTCAGTAGAACTGGATTTTATATCTTTTATTTTATTTTTGTCACCTTTCAAAAATTCTAGGGTTTATTTTCTGAATTTATTTCCCTTTGGATTGGTTTGCTCTATATGCAGTTTTTGATATCTCATAAGTTTATGTTAAACATATAGGTTTTATGCAAAATGATATCTTGGCATAAAGACATTGGGGTCTAGTGATCTCTCACACTGGACACCAGACTGTTAGAAGTCAGCTGTGTTCCATAATGAATACAATAAAAAGTCTTGTAGGCAGAATAATTATCTTATCCCTTCCTGTTCCTCAAATGCGCTTTACATACCTACATTTCACACTATAGACATGCTTCAAGGACCCTATAAGAAAGGCTTGAGACAGCTCAGTTTCAAACTGTGTCCTGATTACTGCTTTGTGAATTAAAGCATAGATTCTAACATGCTGTTTATTTTTTTAGTTTAGTTGGGGTTTTTTTTGTTTCTTTTTTTAACACAGCTATTGCTGTAATGACACTGGGAAAATATGTCTGTTTATTGTAGACCAAATAGTTTCCTTAAAACATTCTAAACACATGCAAAAGTTCATGATGCATAATGATTTGAGTATTTCTTTTAGGTAGGTGTTCTGTATTTCAGAGGATCCATATGTGCTACAAACAGTGAACAATGAGGAACACTCACTGATTATGATATGATTTTTTTTTGGCAGCCTCTTTCTGTTGCTCTGACAGAATTGTAGTGATGCATTAGTCATTTGCATAGAAAAGATCTTGGTGCATGACAGTCATTTATTGGTAGTGCCATCTGCACTTTTTGTGAGTAGATTCTAAGATCAAAAAGTATATTTGGTTCATTGGTACTTTAAAAATTTAGATGCAGTCCTAGTCCTTTTCAGCTAACACTGAAAAAATAAATAAAAAGGGTAACTTGCTTTCTTATTATGAATTAAAACTTAAGAATTAATTAGGACTGAAACAAAAAAACCCCGATTTAATTATAACATAGCTCACAAAGATCCCTGAGTTTTTCACTTTATCTCTAGGAACCCATATTTGTGATTTATATTTCTACATGTGCTTTCAAAATGCCCATAGTTCTGGAGCTATTTACACAAATTTCCTTGTGCAAAGCCCCAGTCATGACGGCAGTAAAACTACGGTTACTCCTCAAGAAGACTTGAGGTCTTCTTTTTTGTATCATCATTTTGTACACATTTCAGGACAAATCTAATACTCAATAAGAAAATATTTTTTTTTCTAACTGCAAGTGTCTGCAAATGGAAATTATCATAATTCAATTACTGGTAGAAACAAATTCCATAACTGAGTATTCTTCTCTGTGACTGCTCCGATCCTATTAAGTGCACTCTAGAGGACGTAAATTTAAGAAGCATCATCTCTTGCTGTTGCCATGATAAAACTCGTGAAGTTTGCAGATCATTAATTAGGCTCAGGCTCATGCAAGGCATTTTAGATTAGTGAGTATGTACTGAATCCAGAACTAGAGCATAAAAAAAATCTCACACTTTCAGTCTGATTTACAGAAATACTTACAATCCTGTGTACTTTGCAAAAACCAGACCATTGAATATCCAATCTTAGTAGAACACCTTACCTCAGAATAAATTACATAATGTCAGTTCTCAGATGCAAAGTTGAGGATACCTTGATTTTCTGATACTTAAATGAAAAGCAGAAAGTTAAATTTTGGCTGCATTGGAAAAAACCAGAACTCTCCTTGACCAAATAATATTGGGATTTCTATAATGGATTTTAAGGCAAAGAAAATTTAATGCACCATTCTCTAACAGTAATTTATATGCATCATCAAGACATATAGGAATTTCTGCTCAACAGAATTTGTGATTATGGTCATAGACTGAAACACTAACTCTTGAGAGTTAGTAAGCAGAGATGAAGGAATATTTTTTCCTCCCAGATTCATCCAGACAACTATATTTCATCTGTTTTTCAGATGTACAGTACACAGCAATTGATAAAATAATTCCTCAGCTGAGTTGCAACATTCATGACTGAAACTCCAACAGATTTCACAGTCTTATCTATTATTCCGATCTGATAAAGAGACATTTTCTATGTTGTAAACAATACCTTCTTTAGTTTTAGGGATGATATTGCAAATCTACTGAAAGTACAAGTTTCTTGCACTGCAAAATAGGAAAAGTTTGCCTGAGATATGAAAAGCAAATTACAAGACATCTAGGAATTTAGATTATTATTTCAAAATATTTCTGACAAGTACTTAGGAGTTTATTGCATAATTCATTGTCATTTTATTTTCAAAAAATACATTCAAGCTACATGAATATTTGTTTCAAAGCTCTAGAATATAAAAACTTGATGAACATTTAATCAATAATTTAAATTATAAAAATTTCCAAATGAGAACATACTTTCCTGAATATTTAAGAATATATTTTTGTGTGCCAGTTTAGGGATGACTTATTTTTTAATCACTGCATTAATATGAGGAGGGACCGTTAAATTAGATAGGTGGCTACAACTAGTCTATATTCACTGAGGAAAACCAGAGATTTAAAGCTGATTTTTCTTGATTTTTTTGGTATTTCAAATAGAAATTTTAAAAGGCTATACTGAACAGTAATACATTTTGAAACAACTATTCCCTCAACAGTGAATAACTAAGGCGAAATATGATTCCTTCTTCCAAATGCATATGGATTTTAAACTACAGAGAAATACTAAGAACCATGATAGCTGCACTCCAATTCTTCCACTTGGGTTTTTTTTACAAAATCACATAACAAGTAATTTTCATTTTTCTTTTGCATGACCCTGTTTAGTCATCCACACCATAACTATAATATACATATGCAAAGTACATGCTTCAGTTAGTGCTGTAAATTTAATGAATACTTCTAAAGCATTCTGGGATCCTAAGAAGGAGGGCTTCATGTAAGTGTAGAATACTAGTATATGTCTTACTTTTTTCTGCAAAATACAATGCTTAATTGCTCTTCCAAATATGCCTCTCCAAGGGAACGTAAGACATGTTTGAGGAACACAAGGGGGACCTTCTATTGTGGAATGCTCTAACAGGCTCTAAGCAAAGGCATAATAATGGCTGAATTCACTTGAGAGAGGAGGGGAAGGTAATACGGAAAAAATGACAGAATACCATTCCATCACATCCTTCCCTTTTGTCTGAGGCAGAACTACAGGAACTAACAGCAACAAGGGGTCTTAGATAGTGACAAATCAGTATCAGAATGTTCCAATTTATTAGATTACATATTACCCATTAGGATATCTTTAACCTGCACAAATTTTGCAGCCACATTGAAAAGGAATCAAACTTTTAAATGAAAACTATATCATGATTTCAAAATATATCTATAATTTTATTTAATTTTGGGGGGAAAGGGAAGATTATAGAATAAATTATAACCTTATAAATTTCAACTTACTTATACAACAAGTTTTTCCAGGGGATATTGTAACACTAATATTACAGCACAGAGATATTATCAATGCATACAAACATGAGTCAAAATAGAACCATATTGGGCAGCATAAAGCTTTGGAACATTCAACTAATGATAATGAAAACTGGCTTATAAAAATTCAAACAGCATTTTGTGAAACTATTATAAAGCTAGAAGCTTGGGAATTAGACAGAGTACCCACACAGCAGGAGAGTACAAATGAACACCTACGCAGATGGCTGCTATAAGAACTGAACAACCACCACTCTATATAATAGAAAGAAGCAAAATGAAGTGTCGATTGTAAGTGGTGCTTAACTTTATTAAGCTAAGAGAACACTATTACTGAAAGTCTGTATCTGACAAAGGGAAATTACTTTGTTGTAATCATGTTCATAAGCTGTCTTGAACAGTCAAAGGCCTGCCATTCATTTAAATTAAACTGTAGCCTTTAAAATGTTAATTAGATGTTGCAGCCAGATGCAATATTGAAGAACCTTTAATTTATAAGTTTCAACCATTTTTCTTGAAACATTCTTACATGTTTGTAACAGAACAACAGGCATGGATTTGTGACAATATCAAAAGACTAACTTACCATATATATTCCTTTTGTTGTCTTTGATAGCTCTTCTATATACATTAATGAGTACATACAATAAATACCTCTTTGAAAGGTATATTTCTGAAGTTAAATTAGAAGACAGAACTTGACTGTATAATAATTTTAAAAAATTATTTTTAAGACATTTCTTTTCCTAAGGTTAGAAAAGGCCTAATTGAGAAAATCTAGTTTTGAAGTTTTCTTTTAGTTCACTGTTCAAAATGCTTGAAGTATTCCCAATTTACATGGACAAATTCAGCAGGACCCATTGTAGTATTATGGCATCAACTACTTATGAAAACAAAACTATTAAGCTGACAAAAACTTGTTCAAACAGCAGTATTGATACTAGTGTGAAGTGCAAATTGAACCCTCCTATGCACCCAGGAGCAATAAAGAGAATTAGATTTGTGATACAGAATAGTAAAACTCAGAGGATAATAAAGTCATTAAATGAGGAGTAAGTTTTTACGTGGAACAAGCTCAAATTTACATCATAAAAAACATTGTCTATAAATTCCATTGTCCACTAAACTTTATTTTCAAAGATGCTGAGCACCTGCTCTTCCCACTGATTTAAACTTACGTGTGGCTGCTCAGCATTCCAAAAATAAAAATTTCCAATTGCCATGAGAACATTAATGAAAAGAAAAAAAAAAAGGTATGCCCAAAACTAACAAGAGACTGGGTTTTTACTAGACTGACATAGGAAACAGAAAATGTAAACTTCAAACCATGTTGTGTTTCGGACTCTGAGATTTCATGTCTTTCAGTTCATGTCCTGTTTGACTTTAGTTGCCTGAAACTTGTTACTCATTAAGTTGTCACTTCCACCAACACCACAGCCTTGGAAACTATCATCATTACATATACTTGTGCATATACCATTGTATATCACATAGAAAGAAAAATCCTAATAAAAGAATTTTCATGCTGGAAATAGCATTAAAGTTTATATTCCAAGCAGTTCCCAGCTGATCCAGGTTTGAAGACACTGTGTCTTCAAACTGTGTATTTGAATATTTTGTGTGAAGTAGCAATGCTAGAACACATATAGCAGGTTACTGTGATTTAATTCTGAAGTTCTATTACTAGGTATTGTAAACCATACAAACAGAGAATGAAAAAAAAAACCAGAAGAAAAAAAACGCAAAAGGAAAAATTAAGAAAACACTAGAGAAACTTTTCTATTTCACTTGCTGTTTTTGCAGCAATAAAATTAAACATGCCAACCAGACTGTAATTGGGATTGGGTTCTTCCTCTTACCTGCTCTAATTTTTCAGGCAACTACTTCCTAGCAATGCTATGGGGAAAGCTAGGATGCTTCTGGATGGATTCCTATATCTCTCTTACCCCTATAGCCTCCTTCTGAACCACCTTGTTATAGAACGTAATGAAATGTCATCTCATCTGTGTCAAGCATTTGTAGAATATCTAGGTGTTTTGTCAGACTTCCATGTCCATGACAGTTGCATTATTGTGGACCTTTTGCCATGTAAGATCTGATTCATGTGACGTGGTATACAGTTACTCAGGAGAATTAGACCAGTGAGCTAACTTTAGTTCATGCATTTTAAGTATATATAATTATAGCTCAAACACTAGTTTACTGTCACTCCCTTTCTACACCTCATGCTGGTGTTTCCATAAAAGCAGTGCAGATTTATTATTCAAGTGGCTAGGTTGGTCTTGAATCCATGGTGCTAATAGTATTTACATTTGAATAATTATTTTGAAAATGAAGACAGTGTGAATACAATATTTTCTGATTAAAAAAATAAAATCAGCCATTCAGAAATATATTCTTTGCTTCCATTTTTAGCTCCTTATGTTTAAAGGTGATAAAATATTTCAGCTCAAGAAAGCTGATCACTTGAGTTAACTGGAAATTCTCCTCTCATATAAGTCCTGCAGATACTTTTAGTAGAAATAATACGTTTTCCTTCTTTTTATTCGAATGATCTTCCTTCTTTCTTTCTCTCTCCCTCAGATTTCCTCTTCTGAAAAGAACTTAGAGGAACATAGAATTCAGCAATATTTCCAGTACATGTTAGTGCTTGAATATTGTCACTTCTATATAAAGCAAATATTAGCCTTTTAAAGGAGTTATATTTCAAGGATCAGGTGGGAAGCACAGAAGTGTTGGATGCACCTCACTGCACTGCTGTTCATCCTCAACACTTTGCACAATGTGAGAATGTTTAATAATTCCAACCCAGCTACAGATAAGAATCTCTGGTGTTACATCACAACCGACAGTGCTGGTGTGAGATTTGTAGTAAAACAATATTCCAGCTGTAGCTTTCATTTACAGAAATAAAACATCAGAATGGAAGGGAGGTGTGTGTGGGGGAGAAGATAAACATTTTAGTCTTTTAGCATCATTTATACAAATTACAGTGAAACTACTTAAAAGTGAACATTGAAAAGTAAGAAAAAACTGAGCAATTAGAGTGTAGAGCTTGTTTTTTTATTTTGCTAGTTCGTTTAAAAATTATCCAGTTAATATTTAACTTTTAAAGACATCCAATGCAAGCAAAGCACCAAATATAAATAGCCTCTTTCCTAAATAAAGTGTGTGGCAACTGTGGGGCAGGCAGTCCTATTTTTCTCCCATTAATCGTTACAAACTTCACATACAGGAGAACTCTCAGGGGATATTTCTGGCTGGGAAAAAGATCCTCCCTCCTCAGTTCTAATCCGTCCATCCCATCTGTAATGGTTTTAGAAATTGTTAATGATATAAAGTGACAGTTGAAGGGCTTTTTGGTCTGTCCGTGTAGGGTTTCTGTGAGCTCTCTAACAAACTACTACATAGAGTTCTCAAAGCTTCTGGAAAATGATCTGGATTACAAGGGAATAAATTTGATATGCTAGCAATCACAATCAGGAACTGAAAAGAAAGGCTTCCTTAATGTTGTACTTTCAACTATAATGGTACTAAGATAAATCTGTCTGAGAGACAAACTGCATAAGAGGGATATAGATAGGTTTATATTATAGAATATGTAAAATATACAAGCATCTGAATAAGAAGCTGAGAATGGGAAGTTAAACAAGAGTTTTGTTAATTTTATTTGATTCTGAATGTAGCTGTAATTCTAAAACCTAGCACTTATGCATAAAGACTAAGTGGAATAGCTTTATATTAAATGCTTACAGTAGAGATTGGAAGTCTGTGTTGCATGCATATACCTTCCTATTTAAAAAGCATTTACAATATTCAAAATGTGGATCCAGGCTGTGAAGAGTTTCCTCGATCAAAACTTACTGTTTGCTGGACAGCAATTTGACCCTATTGACATACAAAAATATTTTTATTCCATTTCATTCTAAACCTGGAGAATTAAACTCCCTCCTACAAGACTGTTGTATTGAATTTAATTATTTCGTATGTCAGACCAAGGATAACAGCTACCAAGAGTTTAGAGCATTTCAATTTGAAATGTAATACAAAACTCTGCTAGAAGAGCAAGATACTTTGTATTACTTTTAGTACTATATGAACCAAGTATATCAGATTCTGATCACTCACAATCAAAAAAAATCCTTCTTCTTTAGCTGATTAAAAGTAATGAAATTTTTGCATGGAGGAATTCAGGATCTAGCCGTGCTGAAATAATGAATACGTACTTGTAAATATGAATCATACAGAGTAGGTTAATAATGGATATGGGAATGAAAATTTGCCAAGTGTTTTTAAGACAAATTTTACTCTTCTACAGCTAAACATTCTCTTTGCTATTATTTTTTCTGTTTTCATAAAATTCATTACACTGCTGTGTCATTGAAATTGGTATTTCAAAGAATGACATGCATGTTAAGTTGCACTAAAGTGCATTGCTATGGAGAAATGGTCTGTCCTCTTCCCTTGTTAACAGTCAGAACTTTTAAAACCTACCTGCAAGTGATCTCTGAAAGTATCTATATTTCTGCATATTCTTCCCAATTTTCTCCTCATCAAAATATTTTATCACATTACAATGGACAATAGGAAATATTAAAGTGTAACACGAGTGTGTCAAAAGATGAGCTGATAAACTCAGTATTGTTGCTGCATGGCCCTTGGCTACGTGACACCAACAGCTGAAATTCAAACAGGGAGCTTTTTCTGGACACAGTGTACTCCTCACCTTTTAGTTAAACATCACCATCTTCAGGCAGTGATATTACAACAATTTAATTGTGTCATTCAGTCTGTCTTCAATAAGAGCAGTGTTTTAAATGCTCAGTAGACACCAAACATCATTGTTAACATCTTGGAAGATATCATCATATTGCATTTAAATTCCATATACAACCACAAAATATCAACCTAATCTAGAGTGTTACCATAGTAATCTATGAATGACAGGGTTATCATCGTACCTCTCTGTCTGTTTACTCCACAAGCTTAGGCAGAAGATCTCCAGACTTAAGTTGTGATAAATGTTCTTTAGCTACTCCTCAATACCCTAGGTTTGCATAAATCCTTCAATTATTGTTATAAACCAACAGCTAGGAAAGATTAGTGTTTTCTCAGCTGAAGTTGCAAGTCAAAACTAACTTATGCTACAAGAGTATGAATTAGAAATATTTTTTTTGGGGTGGTGGGGGTGAGCAGATAAGAATAATACGCAATTTTAGAAATTGGTTGCTGAGCCAACCTCTTCTTGCAAAGCCCACTTTCTCTTTGTTCTCTCTTCTCTTCATTAGCTTCATCATATAGTTCTTCAGTGTAACTGTGATTTCCATCAGATTCTTGAGAGTCACAGTTTGGCTTCCACCCACAAAATTTCAGCTTTCTTACCATGTCTTAACCTTCAGTAAGTGTCTGAAACTCCCTATACATTATCATACCTGAAAAACTAATAATGCTCTTCTCAGTGACACCTTTTATCTATTTTTTTATTCTTCCTCTCTTATTAGGCATAATGTTTCTGCCAAGTAAATTCATGTTGGAAGGTCAAAACACTGCTTTAATGCCATTGAATTTGTTCACTTGGGTGACCTTCCTAGCCAAATCCCCAAACTTCTACTTTGACTTTTAATTTCTTCTTACACTGGAGGTTGTGTGCGGGGCAGGGGGAGCAGGATTTTTGACTCTATCATCTCTTTTTCTCCTCTTTTTCTCTTTTTCTAATTCTTTTTCTGCCTTTGTCATGGATGGACTTAAATAAGCAATGAAACGTCTCTATATTCTTATGTGCTGCATTTGATCAGCAATATAAGCAATATATACATCTTGTGAATTTGGATGGCAACACAGTACCAGTTATTTAGTTCCATAGATAACTCTAGCTATCCTCAATAGTTTTAGGGGGTGGGGAAAGTTAATGAGTAAAATAAATAAGGAAGTAAGTTTGTACCAAGGAAGAAAAATATGACATTTTCTATTTTGACTTTTAGAATAGAGTTGATTATTAAAGAAACCTCTTCTATTTGTGTTGCAGTTTCTGTGTCTTCATTCACCCTACAGTAATTATCAATAGAGTAAATTAAATACAACTAGTCTCATTTGTATTTCTTTATTTTGGTAGTGACTATTTCTCTTTAAACAACAGGCAAAACATCCAAGAAAACTAATTCAAGTCTACATTATATTGCACTAAGTGGCTAATATTGTTTCTTCCAGTCTTTTCTAGACCAGTAAAATATAGTGAGAATCATACTGTCAAGAATTCCGTGGTTGTTGCCATCTGTACCACTCTGTTAGGACTTTTTTTTTTCTGGGTATAATCCAGCAGTTCTGATTTATTTTACAGTGTTGTGTTATTTTAAAAGATATAAAAAAAACATCTATCACTGTCTTCCCTCACTTGTTATTCTCTTCTTATTTCTGATAAATCCTTTGGAAGCATTATTTGATGCCTCCTCCCATTCTAGCCTCCCTCTTTCAGTATGTATCTCCTACTACTCTGCCCTCGATCAGTAATTTTTCACTCTCTGCACCTCGCTCCTTATGTCAGAATCTCACAATCCTAGCTGTTGACTAAACACCTACCCACATCCAGCATTGTGACCTACCTTCTTGATCTCTCATGAACATGTAGCTGGCACGTTAAATTAGCATGATCAAAACAGATCTTTTGATTTCCATGCTTTCCTCCTTACTAAGTTCTCTATCAACACCTAGACCACCCCTTACTTGATGTTAAACAGAATCTAGATTTCAGACGTCAACTTTATTAATAGGAAATTCTGTTAAAATTTAAAAGAAAAGAGGCATTGACTCTTAAATCACAAGTCTTCTGTGGTAGCCACAGAAACAACTCTGTTTCACACTGGTTAAGCACTGTAAGCTGAGACCTCAATCTTTTTTCGGTAAGCTGTGTTCAGTTTGTTACTTGCCCTCCCACCCTTCTGGTTGCTGTCTGTCTTTCATTCCAACATACCATGTCCTTTTTGATACCTAGGTTTTAAACTGTTCAAGTCAGAGAATGCCTTACTCTTTGACCACAGAGTAGTTTACTACAATGGAAACATAATTTTTGTATGAGATTCTCAGATACAACAATACAAACAAAAAATATTGAAATGTGGGAACTGGGTTCAATATCTTGTTTTAGAATGCTACTGATCACTCTAAATTGAACTTTGGAACAATTTTAAAATTGGCTAATGTTAATATAAAGATAAATGAAAGAGTTCTGCAAATCAACTTGCTATGAATAGAAAAAACACAAATCCTACAGACCATTCTGATTTACACTAAGGCCTATTTTGAAATTTTAAACAATGCTGGTTGTACTGGCCCTCAGAAGAAGACTCTATTTCATCCTCGAAGTTCTTGTCACATGCTTTATGGTGACCTCCTACTCAGATCTGTGAAAAAAAATTCAGAAGATGTTAATATTTTTTCTTCCTTTCTGTATGACAGTGACATTTTATGTTAATTTCATCTGCTCCTTAAGCTTTCAGAGCCAAAACATTCTGTGGGAGGCAGAATGATGTCATTTTAGTCATAGCATAATTTTTCAGCTGCTAGAACAAGACATATTGTGGCATATTCTACAGTACTTTTTAAAAGTAGTGAAATATAAACTTAAGGTGATATATTTATGCATGAGGGGGTTACACTGCCTTTTTCAGCTCTTAATGCTAAATAGCAGGTTTAAAGTGACATCATTCCTCCTCCACCAAATATTTTTGCTTTGAAGCCTAAGGACACAAAATAACCTTGACCAAGTAATACCATTTCCAGTTACTGTAACTATGAGAAAGTAAATTGTATTATGAATCTTGTATTGCATTTCATTCAGGTCCTTAATTTAAATTTCACCAAGAAGAGATGGCCCATAGGATAAAATGGTCATTTTTTAATAGCTCAAAACTAAAAAGGAAAATAAAATGTAAGTAAAATCACTAAAATCCCCCTAGGACTAAACAGATTAAATCCTCCACAGAGGATAAAATACACAACTGCTAGTTGCATGTTGGAGCCAGGAAAAGAACAAAACCAATGCGTCTAGTCAGATTTTCAAAGGAAAGACAAATGTTAAGCAATGCAGAACAGCAGTGACACTGTATTCTATTTCCTTTGGTTCAATGTTAAATTTCTGTTCTTTGCAATACAAACTGAGTAAAAAAGCTATTCCTGGGAAGTAATATTTGAAAATGTGCACACAATGAGGTAGCAAGCATTAAAGATTTATCTATTTATTTTGAACTTTTTTTTTTCTAGTCAAGTTTAAAACTGAAGTTATTATTCTGTTATCAACAGATCTTTGCAGGTCATTAACACAAGTATTTAAAAGTTCATTCACCCTCAAAAAATGGCTGCTTCTTTGGGCTAATCCAGCAAGTATTCCAAGCTTCTGTCTTGGAAGAGCAATAAATCATGATTAAGAAAAACAGTTTGAACTTAATTGTTTTCAATTTATCTACTTCAGCTGGTTGTGCACCAGGCTTTAGGTGCTGCCTGTTCCAGTGACTGGAGCAATGACTGCACAGTGGTGTCACCTAGGCAATAAGGCAGGCGTCATCTGTACAGTCTGGCCATTCATCCCACTCTCTCTTCCAGTTTCCCCAGGCTCCCGCAGTACCAAGGGGAAGATAAGAACAGGTAGGTAGGCAAAAACAACCCCCCACAAAGAGCCCCTTCTTTTCTCAGTCAAATATTGTTTTTCTGCTTCATGTACATTGAGTAAACTTTCATGTGGAATTCAGCACATGCTTCCTAATGCCAAAAGATGTGTGAGTAATGGGACAGGGGAATATTTACTGCCTTTATTATTTATTTGGAACAAGATATGTTATCTGCAGATTAAGGGAATAAACTCTGAGATCTATGAAGCATCAAAACTCTTGGCAGCTCCGGGGAGTTAAAACAGTCTCTTGTTTGTTGATTACTATCAGAAAGCCACTGAGTTAGAAGTTTGTCCTTATAATTTCTCTCCTTTGGTGAATACCTGCACTGTAATGTCTAAAAACAAACAAACCAAAAAAACCCCACCAAGCCAAGAAAAAAACCAAATCCAAACCCTGAAATGTTGCTGAACTTTGTAACTCACAGCACAAGATTATTTCAAAGGCCATAGTCTGTATACAGAGATATTGCTATTGTACTTTAAATATCTACAAAATTTTGATTGCACTCACTTTTTGCTACTAAAATCATTCCAATACTAAATATTTTCTATTAGACATTTGGATGGAGTCTTTTTTCAAACAGGAATACATCTGAGGTGTGATAACTGATGATGATCTCCTACTACTCTTGAGTATAGTGAGCGAGAAAAAGATGACGTGCATATTTTTCCACAGCAGGTTGAATTATATTCCTATTTGAACTATTGCTATTTGAACTAATAATGGTTCAGGACCAAAATCTTTGTGTTATTTAGAAATCTAAATCTGAATCCAAACAGTTCTTAACTATGATGCTGTAAATCCTCCTCAAATCCATACCTTTCACTAAAAAAAAATGGGTCCTGTTGATAGGTGTTCAAAGTGACTAAATTCCAGACACCTAACTCTTCCTAAGTGAAGTTTCATGTTATCAACTTCTAGATAATAACATGTTAAAAAACAAAGGGTAATTTAACCAAAAAAAAATATCCCTAGTTATTGAAAGTATGGATATTTCATAGAGTACATAATTATTACCTGCAGCTTACATTTTTCCCTAATAAAGTGTCACACACACTATATAATGATGGGCAAACTGTACTCACTAACCTTTTAATACTTTACTCTTTTGTACAAAGACTGAACATTATTAGGTAATGAAGGAGTGTATGAGAAAGTAGTAGATTATTTATGATAGAAACAAAATGAAACTAATGGGACAAGATTTGAAAGCTGTGATGCATGAAAGGTGCTATAGAGGAAGCTTTGGCACCATGACAAATAAAGATAAAGACTCAGTGGGAAGCAACAGTGTGAACATGACTATAAAGAAGACAGAATAGATTTACTGAATGAATCCTTACCATCTGGTGTTTATTTAATACACAATGAAGGTCAAATGGCTAGTGATCCCTTTCTCTATAGTCCAGTGACCAAAAGAATAGGAGGAATCAATGAATCTATCAATACGTCTGGAAATGTTTCACCATATGATCTGATTGAGTCAATATTATTGGAGCAACATGTTCATTACTATTTCAGATATGGTTTGGAAGAAGCTCTATGGATAAAGACGTACATTCATTTTTTCCTTACTGTCAGAAATACCATCAAAATGCTTGTCATTGTACAAAAGCAGATGCACTTAAAGAAGTAAAATTTGTCTGGTAACATGCAAGAAGCTTGCAAAAGAAAACTACATCTTACAAGTCAGAAACAGAGTTTGTGCTGTCTGTGACATTTTTTCCTCCTCTCTCATTTTTTTTTCTTTCTTTTCTGTTAGATTGAATGCACATACCGCATAATAAAATTGTACTGCAGGGACATATTAAATTATAGTGAAATATGTTTATTAGACATTGTACGTAAACAGCATACGCTAAAAGTAAGTCTTATGCATGTTTAATTCTATTTTACATAATATTTTGTCTTCTTGGAGGTTCCTGTTGTTCTATACTTTCCTTCTCTAACACACTTGTTTCCACAATGTTTACCCATACTATAGTGCAACAGCCTTTGTTGACTGGAGCTCTCTTAGCTACCATATTGTTCACTGGGTTAAAAAATGGATGGAGGGCCAGGCCCAGAGAGTAGTAGCAAATGGAGTGAAGTCTAATAGGTGACCAGTCATGAGTGGTGTCCCACAGAGCTCGGTACTGGGGCTGGTTCTCTTCAACATCTTTATCAATGATCTGGACAAGGGGATCGAGTGCACCCTCAGCAAATTTGCAGACAACACCAAGTTAGAGAGGCTTTGCAGAGGGATCTGGGCTGAAACCAACAGGATGAGGTTCAATAAGGCCAAGTGCCGGGTCCTGC